>JAJLUV010000024.1:0-177820 GCA_030564445.1 Kodamaea leandrae | reverse complement strand
AAACACCCGTACCGCAATAGTGAAGGGACATCTAAAACACCCGTACCGCAATAGTGAAGGGACATCTAAAACACCCGTACCGCAATAGTGAAGGGACATCTAAACACCCGTACCGCAATAGTGAAGGGACATATTGTTCGTATCATTTGAGATTCAATCTTCGCAACGACTTTTATTATGTCAATAAATAAAAAATCACAATTCCACAGACGAGAGATACCAATAAATGCACGTTGTATCTATTTCATGGTTGACCCACACTTGTTGTAGAGAGGAAAAGGAGTGATATGAGACGGACATTCGTTTTTATTGTAGTCCCTCGTGATGAAGAAGGAATAAATTTACCGCTCCACGTCAAGTTTACTGATTTTCGTAATTCTTCATGCGCTTGTTGGTCATTCGATTTTTAGCGAGCCTAGCTCCATTTTCAAGATTTGCCTTGATCAACAAATTAATTTTGTGCCTATATATGTTTAGTGTAACTTTCGTATTGTTGTTTTTCCGGATTTATGGTTTTCCTTTTTCCGTAACGTTACGTAGCAAATTTCACAGAGACTTCAGCATGGCTCAAAGCAAGCTTCCAGGAGTCTTCTTTCAAGGGAGTTTCTTTTCAAAGTATCAACAAAACTGGAAGTACAGAAATGCAAAATTGTGTTTGTTTCAAGTCTGGCTCAACAATATTGGGGTCCACTATTCAAAGAATTTTCTAAATCAATCTACGACACAAGCAAAATAGAGTCCACAAAGGCACCAATGCCGTGGTTGCACATAAACAAGGTCAGTAATCCTCGTCGCGATACAGAAAGTTTCTAGAAGGGGATGGTACTCTCCTGCACTCAGAAGATTTAAAATGAATTTTCATTCAAAAATAGATCTTGTCCTATTCAAGGCAACTATGGTCTGACATTGACCATTCAAAATATTTAATCGGGTAATTTTTAGCGGCTGTGTTGGTAGTCTTCTAAAAATTTCTGAGGTCTAGAGCATGCTTTCTGCTAATTTTGCAACACTCTGGATCTTCTGGGTTAAAATTTGGACTGTGATTGCGTAAAGAAATCCATCATCCATTTGTGGTTTCTCCTAGTCAGGCCCTCTCTTTTGGATTGTCAAAGTCCCAACAACCAGCACAGACTCTCATACGGTGCTACAAACCTCAGCGTATCGTCTTAAACTTATTCAGCCAACCTTTTGTGGATATTTTTCAGCTGAAATGTTAAGACTCAGAGACAATAGAACGAGTTACCAACGTGATTATTTTCACTTGCAGAAGACGCAATCGACACTTCTTTAGTTGCGTTTATGTGGCTTCGAGAATTTCTCAGGTATCCTTAATGTATCGCTCGATCGAGAAGAACTATTCCTTGGTTGTGATGCTTTTCGATAAGTCTTTCTGAAGCCTAACAAGAATTACTTGTTGCTAAGGCTAATCGCAAGCTCTCTCAGCTTACCTTAGTTCAATTTAATATTCTCCCAAATTCTTTCATTTTGAACAAAAGTCGCTTCACAACCGAGGCGGCTTATGTACTAAAATCCTTTTTAGTCAGATAAATTCAATAAGTTCGTGGTGTGCATGATTGCGAAACAACCAAGCTTCTGGGGACCATCATGGAATAATGAGCATTACGAAAGATAAGATAGCTGTTATTGAAGTAGCTGACATCTAAGGCAACCCACTTAAACAGTTGAAATGTCTTCGCACCTTTCGGGCGTCGTCACGATTTAGCATATGTGATGGACTTGAATACGCCCACTTAAAAATACACACAAACCGCTATGTGCGAGCCCGACGAGAACATGGAGCGCCTTTAAAGGTTGCAGCAATGATGGATAATCATCAAGTCCACTCACTAACTTGTCAAAAGCGAGAAACTAGGGTTCTACTTGCTCATGAGTGGGGCCACATTAACTTGTGAAAGCCTTGACAAACCAATTCGCATTTCAGTCGACAATATTGGCTCCGTTAAAGTATACTTGTGAATTGACGGAGCGCAGTTTAAGAAGGAAGCAGGGTGGTCTCATAAGTTCTGTTTAACTGTCCGCCACTGCTGCTGCAGGGGCTTACTTGATTGTGGAGTGCAGTCTTATGAGCAGAAATTGAGGTAATGAACAATTCTCTCGTGTTGACATGAACACTTGTGTTGTCTGGTTCCTAAAGGTTTGGATCATTCGACCTGCAGAACGATTGCCAGTTGCATTAACTGGGAACTATTGAAGGAACTATTGGAGTAACTGTTGTTCCCACTTCACCATCACAGGCGGTCATTGAAGCAGAAGAACTTGCCGCCTCGTTATTTGGCCAATTGACTCACTGAAGACAAAGTTGGCTTCAGAGCTTCACTTTTATCCTGAGCTGAGACGTTCCTTGAACATTTAGCTTGGGCAATTAAGCGCAATGTTATGATTGTATAGACCTGTAGGTGACCCTTATAGTGGTTTCACTCTATTTCCTTAATGGTCTATTACTGGGATTAGTGACTGGTACATCACTAGCAGTAACAAGAAACAACCATGTTCGAATACCCTGCCAACAACACTTCAAACTGAAAACCTCGCCAGAGGTGAAGGAAGCGCTATTGGGATTTTTGCTTTAGTTCAATCAAAATGAAGGCCAATTTGCCAGGCAATTTGCCAGGACCTCAGAAAAGGGGGCCGAAGAGCCGACTTTTGAAGGTGTGCTCATGGAAAAAATTAAGCCGTAATGATCCTTACTTTGGCTTTTTAGTCTCACTTAGAGTGAGAGAAACTATCACAGCTAGGATCCATTTTGGAGAAAGTCTCATTTTTCAACTGTTGCAATCATCATTAGTCTCCAAGCAATTAAGGGTGTTAATTTTGGAATTGGATCTTCATTAAAATGCGGATTGGTTCCGGATTCTCGAGGAAGTTAACGGTCTTTAGGAGTATTGACCTCAACATTGAATTTAATGATTTCATTACCTTAGGGCCGTGGCGACTGGAGATTGCATGTCAGCATGGCAGTGGTTTGGAAAGCGCGGTTATCGACCTATGCCATAACCAATTGAAGGGCATAATAGTACCTGCGTTCCATAAAGTCCTACCTTGGCTCACCTTCTACTTTGGCCATCAGCGGACAGGATGAGATAAGGCAGGTCTTGACGTATAATGTCAACTCTTTAGTTGGACTATACTCCCAGTCATCCCACTTGCTTTACAGGTGCACCTACTAATTGACCTGCCATTCTGAAAACTCACCTTGGATTTTCATAATCTGGTATTTTTGTTGATCAATTTCAATGATCTCGAGTTTTATAGGATTTTCGCTAAATATCTACGATTTAATTTGAAATTGAGATCAGTTTTTCTTTTTAACCGCCTCTGTGGATTGCTTCAATCACATGACAGATAATGATTGAACCCAAGATGAGTGAAGCTCGCTTATAAATAAGAAGTAAGATCTGTTACGGTTTTCACGGGAGGAGATGGTTTGGCTTTCTCAGCGACATTCAGATCCCAATTATGTGATCGCTCTACACTCTGGCAAAACAATTCACGTTGTTTGTATCTACAGGCGGCATGTTCAGCCTTTCTGAGTTGAATTCCAAATCGCGATTTATTGGATAGTACCGAAAAGAATATTTAATGAAAACATAACCAACTTCTTGCCTCATGTCTCTGTGGAGCGAGTAGTGGTCTTGGTTTTCGTTCTTGTTCTTGTTTTCGTGGGCTCATTAGAACTCTCAGGAGCTGTTGAAGTTGGGATCTCAATGATAACGGTGTCGGTGCCTCCTTGAGTATCTGTCTTGGTGATAGTAGCTGTCTCTGTTCCAGTACAAGATGATGAGATCGTGGTCTGAGAGTTAGCTGTCTCTGTTTCAGTCCAAGATGGTGAGCTCGTGGTCTGAGAGTCAGCAATTGTCGAACTCTGAGTCGTCAGAATGTGGTCAGGAGTGGAAGAAGAACTTTGAGGATTATTTTGTGGAGGCGATGGAATAGATGGAAGAACAAACCTCTGGTCTACCTGAGTTAGGTGGTTGCCCAGAGTAGCGTAATCCAAAGGTTTTGTTGAGAACCGCAGCACCGCGACCGAAGTTTGCTTTTCCAATACGCATCAATGAAGGGTCGTAACCGCGTCTGATGATAACGGTATAAATAAAACTGCCTGCTAAAATGCTTAACGTATCATCATTATAGGTGAAGCTCTTAATTCTGCCACTGAAACAAATCACGTTGTTGTTTCCCCAACCTGCTACCCGATAGGAGAATGTAGGTCTGTAAAGATCAATTCTCAAACTGGAAGAAGAAGTACTAAGCAAGATTGTTTGAGTCGAAGCAATCTTTCTGGTTCTGGCATTAGTGACCCAAAAATCACCATCTAAACCAACTTCCCAACAACCAGTACCCTCAATGTTTCAACCTTGGAAGAAAATATCTTGATAGATGCAAACGGTTCCGTCGTTTGTGATTGTGTGGACATCAAGCCCGATGTGAGAAGTACCTCTGGAACGAGATCCTGACTGATAAAATGTGATGACACGTTCATTCGTCATGATTCCCTTCGGCTGGAGTGCATAAGTCGAACCTCCAGTGTACCCGATACCCGCAAACCAAATGTTACCATAATTAAAAATGTTTTCACCGTACCAGTCATACGTTAGGGCAGAGGTACCGTTCAAATCATTGATGACGATGTCGCCATAGTTTTTCAAAGTCGCTTTCATAAGTACATCTGATGTCATACCATTGCGGTGATGTTTATCACTGATATAAAGTGTCCCATGGTTGGTCAAGTCACGGTAAAAGTTGTGAGTCAACCCAGAATCGATTACCAAGTACACTCCGCTTGCAATATCGACGGGTTCCTTAAAAAGAGTATCTCCATAACTGAGAAGTGTATCTTGAGTGATTGAGAGAGCGTCGACAACTGCCATACCAATAAACCCGGCTGCAACAGCCATTAAAGCTTTTGTGGAAGCCTGTTTTCCCATAATGGTTGACTTCTGATGGTTAATTTGAGAGATATAGACCCTGTTTTATACTTGAAAATGAGCAGCATGTTCTCAATATGGCCCATCTTAGGTATGCGATTCTGTGCAATTTTCAATCTGCAGACGCATTGGCTCTTAAATCTTGACTTGCTATGCAAGGATCTCGATACTAGTAAACTATACTTTGACTTCGAAAGTGTCTGTCCAAACCTCGACAAGTTGCAATGGCAAAGAGAAGTACGAGAAATATGACGATTCATAGGGTTTCGCATACACCATTCAATGCCAAAATCGATCCTCATGGTTACAGTGAATTTTAAGGTGGGTCCTCATGTCTTCCAGAGTGTAATTCGATATTCTCCTCAAAAAATCATACGTACATGCGATATGTATCACTGGACCTGTACTCGTATCGATTTCTTTAGTGTTAAGATGGATGTTCACCATTCATAATATCCAAGATTTTTGCAAATTGCGTTAATCAAACCCTTTTTGCAGCAAAATTCGCCCATCGCCCATTTTTTGGCGACCTGTTTCGTCTAATTAAGATCCATATGGTTAGTCACATGATTTCTGATACTGCATACGATATGAAGAATGATCTTTATCACAACTACACCCCACAGTTTGTAATATTTGAATCGAATTGACCACAGTGATAAAAATCCTTATCTTTCAGTCATTATAACTTAGCCTATAACGCCGCACAACAATATTTCCGTCCGCTTGTCCAACCTTACTTACAATGGTAGTACTACAAAGTTTTAAGTTAGCATTTTTTGTGCAGGAATATTAACATGATCTCGTGTAGACCAAAATATGCTGTTAACTTGGATTCGAAATGTTACAGAAGGAATTGAAAGATCTATCGAAAAACTTAGTGCTTAAATCATCATTGCAAAGAAGATGAGACCACCTAAGATCTTTCCGGAAACGAAGGACGAGGCTCCAGCCTCCTCGTAAGTCGACACGCTATATGTTCCAACAGATTTGGAAACACTTTGGGAAACCGTCTGTGTGGCTGGAGTGTTGGAGATGTCAGCAGATCCAGAGTTGTTTCCTTGGCTATTTCCAGGGTTACCAGATGGGCTTGAGTTGTCAGAATTGTTTGATGAAGCTGGGCCGACTGGTTCACTTGGGTTAGCAGGACCGGTTGGGTTGGCAGGACCGGTTGGGTTAGCAGGACCGGTTGGGTTAGCAGGACCGGTTGTGTTGGAAGGACCAGTTGGGTTAGCAGGACCAGTTGGGTTAGCAGGACCGGTTGGGTTAGCAGGACCGGTTGGGTTGGTAGGACCAGTTGGGTTGGTAGGACCAGTTGGGTTGGTAGGACCAGTAGGATTGATTGGACTGGATGGACTGACTGGACCTGGACCAGTTGAGCTGGAGGGACCAGTTGGGTTGACAGGAGCAGTCGAACTAGAAGGACCACTTGAACTAGAAGATCCAGTGGAGCTGGAATGAACAACGGAGCTGGAAGAACCAGTTGAACTAGACTGAGTCGAACTAGAAGGAGCACTCGAACTGGAAGGAGCACTCGAACTGGAAAAACCCGTCGAACTAGAAGGAACTGCGGAGCTAGAAGGACCGGTTGGGCTAACAGGTCCAATTGAACTAGAAGGACCGGTTGGGCTAACAGGTCCAGTTGAACTAGAAGGACCAGTCGAACTAGAAGGACCTGCGGAGCTAGAAGGTGGTTCTGAAGATTTGCTCGATGGTGTAACAAAAGTGGACGATGGTAACGATGATGCCGGCACTGTAGTAGAGCTCACTGGCGTGGACGAGTTCCAGTAGTGCGACAGGTATGACGATGACACAGGAACAGAGGAGAACAGGCTAGAACTCAAAGATGACACAGGAGCAGATGAGTACATGCTAGAACTCGATGAAGCAACAGACGAAGGAGGTAACAGGCTAGAACTCGATGAAGCAACAGACGAAGGTGGTAACAGGCTGATTGATGCTGGAACTTCCACAATTACTGTGGCAGTTTCACCAGGAGTGGCTGTGACTGTAGTAGTCAGAGTCTCCGTTCCTGTCCAAGTTTCGGTTGTTGTTACCGTTGGAATAGGGACATCTACAACCACACTTTCCGTGCCATTCGGCCCAGCAGTGTAAGTGATGGTGGTGCTGTCAGAACCAGTCCATGTTGACGTAACCGTGGTCTTTGGAGTTGGAACTTCAACGATCACTGTGGCAGTTTCACCAGGAGGAGCAGTGATAGTGGTTGAAGTAGTTTCAGTACCAGTCCATCTAGACGTGACGGTGGTGGTTGGCACTGGAACTTCGATGACGACCGATTCGGTACCGTTAGGACCGGCAGTGTATGTGACTGTGGTAGTAATATCGCCAGTCCAGGTGGAAGTCACAGTGGTAACTGGAGTTGGAACTTCGACAATAACAGTTGCAGTTCCACCTGGTGGAGCAGTCACAGTAGTGGTTGTGGTCTCAGTACCAGTCCATCTGGAAGTCACAGTGGTGGTTGGAACAGGAACGTCTACCTCCACAGTTTCCGTGCCGTTAGGGCCAGCAGTATGAGTGAGAGTGGTGACATCAGTACCAGTCCATGTTGACGTAACTGTCGTCTTGGGAGTTGGGACTTCAACTATAACTGTCGCAGTCTCACCAGGCGTGGCTGGAACTGTAGTGGTTGAAGTGTCAGATCCAGTCCATCTCTCGGTGGTGGTTACAGTAGGGATTGGAAGATCAACAATAACGATCTCAGTTCCGTTGGGCGGAGCTGGGTAAGTGCTGGTGACTGTACCCTCACCTGTCCAAGTTGTCGTGATAGTTGTCTTCGGAGTTGGCACCTCAACAATCTCGGTTGCAGTATCACCAGGTGTTGCTGTAACTGTGGTGGTTGACGTGATGCTGCCAGACCATCTTTCAGTTACGGTGACAGTTGGAATTGGAACTTCTACTACAACAGACTCTGTACCGTTAGGAGCAGCGGTGTACGTGACAGTGGTGGTGTCGCTGCCAGTCCAGGTTGAAGTCACGGTAGTCACTGGAGTTGGGACCTCAATGATGAGGGTAGCAGTTTCACCTGGAGGAGCAGTAACAGTGGTGCTTGTGGTCACACTACCGCTCCATCTTTCAGTGGTGGTGACGGTAGGAACTGGAACATCAACACTGATGGTTTCAATTCCACCATCCGAGGCCGTGTATGTGGTGGTAGTGGTGAACGATCCAGTCCATGTACCAGTAACGATAGTGACTGGGGTAGGAACATAAATGATAACACTTCCAGTCTCACCTGGAGTAGCGGTGGCGGTGGAAGTGGAAATATCAGAGCCAGACCATCTGGTGGTGGTAGTCACAGTTGGAACTGGAACATCGATGATGACCGATTCAGTACCATTAGGAGAAGCTGAAACAGTAGTGGTCATGGTGTTGTTCTGGGTCCATGTGGAGGTGACGGTGGTCTTTGGAGTTGGAACCTCAACAATAACCGTAGCAGTCTCACCTGGAGTAGCAGGTACAGTGGTGGTACTAGTATCAGATCCAGTCCATCTCTCAGTTGTTGTCACTGTTGGAACTGGAACCTCAATTACAACCGATTCAGTACCATTTGGAGGAGCACTGTAAGTGCTGGTAAAGGTGGTCTCTCCAGTCCAAGTGAATGTTACTGTTGTCTTTGGAGTAGGCACTTCAACCACAACAGTAGCAGTTTCACCTGGTGTTGCTGTGACGGTAGTAGTAGTGGTTTCACTACCACTCCATCTCTCGGTCGTGGTGACCGTTGGGATTGGAACATCCACAACAACGGTTTCAGTGCCGTTTGGAGCAGCAGTGTACGTGATGGTAGTGCTTTCAGAACCGGTCCAGGTGGACGTGACAGTGGTCTTTGGAGTTGGAACTTCAACGATCACTGTGGCGGTTTCACCAGGAGTGGCACTCACCGTGGTAGTGGCGGTTTCAGTGCCAGTCCATCTGGAAGTCACGGTAGTGGTTGGAACGGGAACGTCGATGATGACCGTTTCGGTACCGTTTGGACCAGCAGTGTGAGTGATCGTGGTGACATCAGTGCCTGTCCATGTTGACGTAACCGTGGTCTTTGGAGTTGGAACTTCAACGATCACTGTGGCCGTCTGTCCTGGTGGAGCAGTCACGGTAGTGGTTGTGGTATCAGTGCCTGTCCATCTTGATGTAACAGTGGTAGTTGGAACAGGAACGTCAATGACGACGGTTTCAGTACCGTTAGGTCCAGCAGTGTATGTTACTGTGGTTGTGATGTCGCCTGTCCATGTTGAAGTAAGAGTGGTCTTTGGAGTTGGAACTTCAACGATTACTGTAGCAGTCTGTCCTGGCGGCGCAGTAACAGTTGTGGAGGTTGTTCCTGTACCGGACCATCTGGATGTCACTGTCGTGGTTGGAACTGGAACATCAACCTCGACGGTTTCTGTACCGTTAGGACCAGCAGTATGAGTGAGTGTGGTACTTTCAGAGCCGGTCCAGGTAGAAGTGACGGTCGTCTTAGGGGTAGGCACTTCAACTATCACTGTGGCAGTTCCGCCCGGTGGTGCAGTTACTGTGGTAGAGGTAGTCTCAGTGCCTGTCCATCTAGATGTAACAGTAGTGGTTGGAACAGGAACATCCACCTCGACAGTTTCAGTGCCATTTGGACTAGCAGTATGAGTGAGCGTGGTGACATCAGTACCAGTCCATGTTGACGTAATAGTGGTCTTTGGAGTTGGAACTTCAACGATCACTGTGGCCGTCTGTCCTGGTGGCGCAGTAACAGTTGTGGAGGTTGTTCCTGTACCGGTCCACCTAGAAGTCACCGTGGTAGTTGGGACTGGAACATCAATGACAACGGTTTCTGTACCATTGGGGCCTGCAGTGTACGTAACTGTGGTCGTCTCTGGATTAGTCCAAGTAGATGTTACAGTTGTTTTTGGAGTTGGCTCTTCAATTATCACGGTTGCCGTTTTACCTGGAGTAGCAGTTACGGTTGTCGTGGTTGTGACATTACCCGACCATCTTGTTGTGACAGTGGTCGTTGGAATAGGAACATCAATAATCACAGTTTGTGTTCCATCAGGACCAGCTGGAGCCGTGGTGGTAGTCGTACCCACACCAGTCCAAGTTGAAGTTAAAGTGGTCTGTGGAGTAGGAACTTCGATAATCACCGTAGCGGTCTCACCAGGGTTAGCAGTGACGGTGGTAGATGTCGTTCCTCTACCAGTCCAAGTGGAGGTCGTAGTGACCGTTGGAATAGGGAGATCAACAATCACGGATGCAGTGTTCCCTGGAGTAGCAGTTATCGTTTCGGTAGTTGTTCCTACACCTGTCCATGTCCTGGTGGTGGTAACAGTAGGAATTGGAACATCGACTTCAATGGTGATTGTTCCGTCACCAGGGTTATAAGGCAACGTCGTTACAGTTACCCTGGATCCTGTCCATGTCAGAGTGGTGAGAACAACAATGTGACCATCAGAGCCTGTGTTACCACCATTATATGGGTTCCAATTCAAGTTTTGGTTATCGTTACCTCTATAACCGTCGTAACATCTGTAAGTATTGGTATAACTCACGGTATTTGACACTGTTGCAATCGAAGCAAGACCATCGATGAAGGGACGGTAACCTGCGGGGACATCGCTATAAGAAATCCTCAAACCGTTACTGTCACACTGAAGCACATTGTAATTCATATCACTTGCAGTTGTTGGGAAACCCCAATCGTTCAAACTGTTCGACATAGCGGCATGATATGATGAACAATCGAAGTTGACGTTTCGGTCAAACGTGAATCCAAGAACACCATACGAATAACCGCTTGGACAGTCACCTGCAATTTGGAAATTTTGCGTACGTAAGATATCGGTGATCAATCTAGCTCTGATAAGACTCTGGCTTGGAAGAGCCTCGAAGTTGGCAGTGGTCGTAAGCTGATTGGAACCATCGTATGCACTAACAGTGTTAGTTCCAACATTGAAGCACTTAGAGTCCTTCAAGTCAGTAGCCAAGGCAGATCCACCGGTATTAAATGTTAATGGGACAGAAATAGAACCATATGCATCAGTGTTACCTCTAACGTTGTTAGTTGCAGTACATTGTAACACGGAATCAGCATTAAGCACAAAACCAGAGTCCAAATTACATGTGGCATAAGACACTCCGTTTGCCTTCAAATCGACTGAATTCAGCGAAGCCGTGAACTTAAACGCGCACGGAATGGTGAGTGTGAAAGTATCTCCTGGCGACACTTTACTTCCCAGGATGTGCCAGCTGAATTTGGTAGTCCAACTTGGATTTTGAGGTGCTGCTGAACCATAGTTTCCACCTGCAGTATATGAAATACTGTCAAAGGATGTGAAAATACCAGAAACTTGGGCACCAGCTGCAATAGCTACTGAAGCTGCTGTAGCAGCTACTTTACTAAACAACATCGGAAGTTTGCCTGGTGGGGAGCTAATTTTGGGGATCGCATTTTGGATTTATACCAGTGCCCTTGTATAACGGCGAACTTTCAGGGCTCTACATGAAGAAATGCCCGCATGCACCTCCTGAAATGAGCCCAAACCTAGGGCGCATTAGGAGGCGAGCACAGTGCATACTGTCCTCATATTTAAAGATTCAAGTAGATATTTCGCTCGCAAAAATCACCATTACGCCTAAAAAGTGGTTTTGTGTAGCTGAATCAAAACGCAGGCCTACTTCTCATCGACAAGTACTAATAGTTCCTGCGTGCTTGGTGTGCGTCATGGTGTCGTCAAAACTTTGTCCTACTGATCTCTTTAATGTCTTACTCCGTTAATGTGACACCAGTCTATTGTTGTCCGTCGTAATTATAGTACTCCTAACCTGCAATGAACAAAGAAGGAAACTTAATTCCAAGAAAGGGCACCTAAATTTAGCCTAACTGAGAACGCCTTCCACATTCGTTATGCTACTGAAAAAAGTTTATTTTTTGAAATCGGCCCATGACATACAACGCAGTCTTCGAGAACACTAGTGCATAGGCGAAAAAAATTGCCCCCACTTACAATTTGTGTTTGTGCCTGTCTAAAATTTTCATGTAAAACAATCAGGAAGCAGTTCAGGGTCACAAGTGGAGGCTGGGAGTGTTTCTGAATCCTTCTGATCCAACAACTTCCTTACTGGAAAAAATTCGCCCAGAGCTTTACAGTAATACAAAGAGGCTTTTCTTCTGTATCGCCTAGTCTCCTCCTGCCATACGGTCCGCGCCTATCCCGAAATGCCACCCTTTTTCAATGGCGCTTTACGAACCCTACTAAGAAACTGCCTTATTGAGGTGACATGCACAGCGCGGAAAACATGAAATTCAGAAAAAATCCCCTTCTATAAGAATTCGCAAGACGACAATACATGTGTTTGTCATTACAGGTGTCATCAAATGTGAAGAAGAACATCCCAGGATGGTAAATACTTTCGCTCTAGCGGCGAACCTTTCCGAACAATAGCGATCCTGTTACCGATCTTACTCGCCAAAAAATTTCTTTTTCACAAAGCTGCCCAAGATACACTTACAATACGCGCTGCCGCATAACCGAGGGCAGTTATACTCGTCAAGGGTACTGAGGGGAATATGATCTCGTTTGAATCGCCAAGAACCCAAATTCTAACTTTTACTATATGGGTCTCTGGAAGTTAAAAAAGAACCGACAAACTTGAAATTGACTTATACACACAATCGGAATGCAGATGACACCTGATGCAGCAACATTGAGATAAAAAAGGAGTGGTCCTTAAGGCGCCCTCTTACTTTTCGGTGGAATAGAGGTATCTACATGAAACCATCATGATCGTCATTGGCGCAAAGTTCTTGACCATGCTTGTCTCAGCACGATCATCACATCGAACAAAGTTCTTGACCTTAGTAGATCTTTTAAGTTACGAATTCAGGTGCAAAGAAGAATCGAAGTGTCCAACAGTTCATCCTAGGCTTATGGAGTCACCGTTGACTCCTGGTTAAATTTGCCTCTTTCATGTTCAATGAGACGCCGTCCGTTATCCAAGTTTCTCACCTGACTTGACCTCTTATACATCGCTCGTAACCTTTTTCAGCTATCCACAGTTCCCGTGGCTTTTTAGGCGCTATCCTTGGTTTAGTCAGTAATGCACTCAAAAAGGCAACTTTCTTAGTAACACCCCTTTGAATTTACAAATCCTGGATTTTCACCGTACTGAATTTTCCTTTCCTGCTACTCTGGTATGTCTGTTATTGAAAAACAGCATCGACCCAAAAACGAAGAGTATATTAAAAGGTTAGGTATATTGTTATTCTCGATCTCGTGGACTAGAGTAGAAGTCATGGTAAGTGAATCTCGTGTTAATAAGTTATACTTGAACCAGTTGAAGTGTTCCTTTTCAAGTTTTTCCAAGTTTGCAACAAAATTCAAAAAAATTACCCATTATAGAAAACGAGCTTCTGGCCACCGGTTGTATAACGCTCTATTATTGCCAACCTAGCACTTCTCTTGACAGCTTCAACCAGTGCAATTGACCAGATCACGAAAGTTGCAATATACATTTACATGCAGGAAAATCAATACCTCCACGATTAAGAATTAACGCGAAATGGTAAACATACGTATTAAACGAAGAAATTCAAGTCTATATGTGCGAAGTATAAGAGGAAATGCATAACATGCCGAAGGTGTCTATGCTCACAAGAACATAGCGAAGAAGACGAGACCACTCAAGATCTTGCCAGAAACGAAGGATGAGGCTCCGCCTTGCTCATAGGTTGAAACACTGTACGTTCCAATTGACTGAGAAACACTTTGTGAAACCGTGAGCGTCTCCGGGGTCTTGGAGACAACCGCAGATTCTGAGTTGTTACCATTTGAAGGGACTTCGCTGTTTGGCTGCGCAGGGTATTCTGAAGGAACCGGGGTAGGTGAAGAACTACTTTGAGCCGAGCTGTTTGATTTAGCCGGACTTGAAGAATTTGGTTCAGTGTTAGGAGCCGTTGGGGTAGCCGGAGTCAATGTGGATGTCTCAGTTGGATTGACTGGAACGTCTGAGCTGGACACAGAAGTTGCAGGACCAACTGGGTTTACAGGACTCGTTGGCTCAGTGACTGGAGCAGTTGGCTCGGTGACTGGCACAGAAGGCTCAGTGGCAGGAGCAGAAGGCTCAGTGACTGGCGCAGATGATTGAGTGACTGGCACAGAAGGCTCAGTGACTGGAGCAGTTGGCTCGGTGACTGGAGCAGTTGGCTCGGTGACTGGCGCAGAAGGCTCAGTGGCAGGAGCAGAAGGCTCGGTGACTGGCGCAGATGGTTGAGTGACTGGCGCAGATGGCTCAGTGGCAGGAGCAGATGGTTGAGTGACTGGCGCAGAAGGCTCAGTGACAGGAGCAGATGGCTCAGTGGCAGGAGCAGATGGTTGAGTGACTGGCGCAGAAGGCTCGGTGACTGGCGCAGATGGCTCAGTGACCGGAGCAGATGGCTCAGTGACCGGAGAACTAGAGCTGAGGGAACTAGTAGGGTTAGTTGGATTCACAGGCTCACTTGAACTATGTGCGCTGGAGGGCACGCTGCTTGGAACCGAGGAACTTGTTGGAACAACAGGCTCGCTGCTTGGAACCGAGGAACTAGTTGGAACAACAGGCTCGCTGCTTGGAACCGAGGAACTTGTTGGAACAACAGGCTCGCTGCTTGGAACCGAGGAACTGGTTGGAGGAACAGGCTCGCTGCTTGGAACCGAGGAACTTGCTGGAACAACAGGCTCGCTGCTTGGAACCGAGGAACTAGTTGGAACAACAGGCTCGCTGCTTGGAACCGAAGAACTCGTTGGAGGAAGGGGCTCGCTGCTTGGTCCGGTTGGTGCTGGTGTTTCACTTGATGTAACAACCTCGCTAGATGATCCGGGCAACGAGGACGGAGGAACGGTGCTTGATGCCAGGTTTGGAGTAGATGAGTTCCAGTAGTGCGACAGGAACGACAGTACTGGTGGGATCAGACTTGGAATAGAAGATGGGACCAGACTTGGGATGCTGGACGACGACACAAACAGACTTGATGCAGACGATTGTGGGAACAGACTTGGGATGCTGGACGAAGGGGCAAACAGACTCACAGACGAAGGAACCTCGACAATGACAGTAGCTGTTTCACCTGGAGTGGCAGTCACTGTAGTAGTCAGGGTTTCTGTTCCTGTCCAAGTCTCTGTTGTAGTAACAGTTGGAATTGGAATGTCCACAACAACAGTTTCCGTACCATTCGGACCAGCAGTGTAAGTGACAGTAGTTGAACCTTCACCAGTCCAGGTGGAGGTAACAGTTGTCTTTGGAGTCGGAACTTCAACAATCACAGTTGCTGTTTCACCAGGGGTGGCAGTCACAGTGGTAGTGGTGGTGTCAGTACCAGTCCATCTCGAAGTCACTGTCGTGGTTGGAACAGGAACGTCAACTTCAACGGTCTCAGTACCATTAGGACCAGCAGTATGGGTGAGCGTGGTGCTTTCGGAACCGGTCCAGGTAGAAGTAACCGTGGTCTTTGGAGTTGGAACTTCAACGATAACCGTGGCGGTTTCACCAGGGGTGGCAGTCACCGTGGTGGTGGTGGTGTCAGTACCAGTCCATCTCGAAGTCACTGTCGTGGTTGGAACAGGAACGTCAACCTCAACGGTCTCAGTACCATTAGGACCAGCAGTATGAGTGAGCGTGGTGCTTTCAGAACCGGTCCAGGTAGAAGTAACCGTGGTCTTTGGAGTCGGCACCTCAACGATAACCGTGGCTGTCTCACCAGGGGTGGCAGTCACAGTGGTGGTTGTGGTATCAGTGCCAGTCCATCTCGAAGTCACAGTGGTTGTTGGAACAGGAACGTCAATCTCAACTGTCTCGGTACCATTTGGTCCGCTAGCGGTATGAGTCACAGTGGTGGTCTCAGGCTTAGTCCATGTTGAAGTAACTGTTGTTTGAGAAGTAAGTGGGGTTGGGACGTCAATGATGACAGTGGCAGTTTCACCAGGAGTTGCAGTAACAGTGGTAGTTGTCGTTTCGGATCCAGTCCAGGTTGAGGTGACCGTGGTGGTTGGAACAGGAACATCAATAACAACAGTTTCAGTACCATTTGGACCAGCGGTGTATGTGACGGTAGTCGTAATGTCGCCTGTCCAAGTGGACGTAACTGTAGTTGCAGGGGTAGGAACCTCAACAATTACAGTGGCGGTTTCACCAGGAGTGGCAGTCACCGTGGTGGTGGTGGTCTCAGTACCAGTCCATCTCGAAGTAACCGTGGTGGTTGGAACAGGAACGTCAACTTCAACGGTCTCAGTACCATTAGGACCAGCAGTGTGAGTGAGCGTGGTGCTGTCAGAACCAGTCCAGGTGGACGTGACAGTTGTCTTTGGAGTTGGAACTTCAACGATCACAGTTGCGGTCTCACCTGGCGGAGCAGTCACGGTAGTGGTTGTGGTATCAGTGCCTGTCCATCTTGATGTAACAGTGGTAGTTGGAACAGGAACGTCAATGACAACAGTTTCAGTACCGTTAGGTCCAGCGGTGTATGTTACTGTGGTCGTTATATCACCAGTCCAGGTGGAAGTCACGGTTGTTGCAGGGGTAGGAACTTCAACAATTACGGTGGCGGTTTCACCAGGAGTGGCAGTCACCGTCGTAGTGGTGGTGTCAGTGCCAGTCCATCTCGAAGTAACCGTGGTGGTTGGAACAGGAACGTCAACTTCAACGGTCTCAGTACCATTAGGACCAGCAGTATGGGTGAGCGTGGTGCTTTCGGAACCGGTCCAGGTAGAAGTAACCGTGGTCTTTGGAGTTGGAACTTCAACGATAACCGTGGCTGTCTCACCAGGGGTGGCAGTCACCGTGGTAGTGGCGGTTTCAGTACCAGTCCATCTCGAAGTGACAGTAGTTGTTGGGATGGGGATATCGACTTCAACAGTTTCCGTCCCGTTAGGACCGGCTGTATATGTGATGGTGCTGGTAATATCACCCGTCCAAGTTGAGGTAACCGTAGTCTTTGGCGTTGGAACCTCGATGATCACAGTCGCCGTTTCACCTGGGGGAGCAGTCACAGTGGTAGTTGCGGTATTAGTACCGGTCCACCTTGACGTAACTGTTGTGGTTGGGACAGGAACATCAACCTCAACGGTTTCAGTACCGTTAGGACCTGCAGTATGAGTGAGGGTGGTACTTTCAGAACCAGTCCAGGTAGAAGTAACCGTGGTCTTTGGAGTTGGAACCTCAATGATCACAGTTGCGGTTTCACCTGGGGGAGCAGTCACAGTTGTGGAGGTAGTTTCAGAACCAGTCCACCTGGAAGTCACGGTGGTAGTTGGAACAGGAACGTCAACCTCAACGGTCTCAGTACCATTAGGTCCAGCAGTATGAGTGAGCGTGGTGCTTTCAGAACCAGTCCAGGTAGAAGTAACCGTGGTCTTTGGAGTTGGAACCTCAATGATCACAGTTGCGGTTTCACCTGGGGGAGCAGTCACAGTTGTGGAGGTAGTTTCAGAACCAGTCCACCTGGAAGTCACGGTGGTAGTTGGCACAGGAACGTCAATGACGACGGTTTCTGTACCGTTAGGGCCAGCAGTATAAGTGACTGTGGTTGTCTCGGGGTTTGTCCATGTAGAAGTAACAGTTGTTTTTGGCGTGGGCTCTTCAACAATCACAGTGGCAGTTTGACCTGGAGAGGCAGTAACGGTCGTGGTGGTGGTAATAGTACCTGTCCATCTAGTTGTGACGGTGGTAGTTGGAATAGGAAGTTCCACGATTTCAGTTGCCGTATCACCTGGCGTTGCAGTAACTGTAGTGGTAGTGGTACCTTCTCCAGTCCAAGTTTCGGTGGTGGTTACGGTGGGAATAGGAACGTTGATCTGAACAGTGATGGTTCCAGAAGACTGAGCAGTGTCATACGGCAAAGTAGTAACTGTTGCTCTAGAACC
This sequence comes from Kodamaea leandrae, assembly GCA_030564445.1. Lineage (NCBI taxonomy): Eukaryota > Fungi > Ascomycota > Pichiomycetes > Serinales > Debaryomycetaceae > Kodamaea > Kodamaea leandrae. The sequence continues at coordinate 159,996 of JAJLUV010000024.1, read as the reverse complement.
AGTCCATGTCAGCGTGGTGAGAACAACAATGCGACCACTGGACCCAGTGTCTCCATTAGTGTATCCACGATAGCGAATTGCTATACTTTTTCTTCCTGACGTACCATCATTACATTGATAAGTGTTGGTGTACGTCACAGTGTTATCGACAGTTCCTGGGGTACTAAGACCATCGATGAATGGGCGGTATCCAGCAGGGACATTTCTATAGTGAACAGTCAACCCTGAATTGTCACAAGAGTAGTCCATTTCCATAGCAGATTGACTCTTAGGACGGCTCCAATCGTTAAAATCATTGGACATGGCTGCATGGTAAGTGGAACAGTCGAAGGGTGCACTGGATTCGAAGCCAAATCCAATAGTACCCGAAGAATAACCGCTAGGACAGTCGCCTGCCAATTGATAGTTCTGGAGACGCAGAAGACTTGGGATTCTTCTGGTTCCAAAATAGTTTTCAGTTGGAAAGACCTCAAAGTTTACTGTGGTGGAGAGCTGATTCGAGCCATCATAAGCGAAGACAGTATTGGTACCGGCTTTAAGACAAGCAGCATCTTTTAAGTCGACATCCAATGCAGAACCACCAATGTTGAAAGTCAATGGAACGGTAATTGATCCATAAGCTTCTGTACTGGATACAACGTTACTGGACACAGTACATTCCAAAACAGAATCGGAGTTGTAAATGTACCCAGAGTTCAAGGAACAGGTCGCATAAACAACATCGTTAGCTTGCAAATCGATTGTTTTCAGCGAAGTAGTGAACTTAAATGCACAAGGAATAGTGAGAGTGAAAGTATCACCAGAATTCACTGTGCTACCCAGTATGTGCCAGCTGAATTTGGGATACCAACTTGGGTTTGGTGGTGCAGCAGCACCATAAGGAGCACCCTCTTGGTATGTGATGCTATCAAACGAAGTGAAAATTCCAGAAATTTGAGCTCCGACTGCAACGGCCGCAGTGACCGTGAGAGCCGTGAATTTACTGAACTTCATGCTTGATAGCCCAAGTTCCCTGGGCCACCATTCGGATTTATAGAACTGAGATGCAAAAAATGGGACAAAGTACAAATGTACCTTCTCACCTCAAGTCGCGTACCTAAAAGGCGGCATCCCTGCATGTTTACCTAAGCGCTGAAAGATCCATCGAATACTAAACAATTGAGGTGTTTTGTGTCGTATTCACCATGCAATTCCATGTATCGTATTCCCTCAAATATGTTGGCGAACTGTCAGATAGGGTTGCGAAGGACCCTTTCTTGACCACATGACATCTTAAGTATGTGATAGTCAATTGGAGTTCTACCCGTCTTATTTGAACGTAATTAGACGCAAATGAGGTTTAATCCGATTGAATCTCTTGCCCTAACCTAAATTGGTACCCAACTATTTGCGCTGTGCTATGGCATTTTCCGCATCACGAATATTTTTTGTGAGCATGTTTCGCTTCTGAAAAGTATAGAACAAAAAGGGTTTGTGTTCCTTGAAGTGTCATCCAAGTGGCTAACGAAGTGTTGTGCCTGGCTAGAAATTTTGACGAAAACTATAATTGTGCCTTTATGGTCATTAGGATACCTTTCAGGTCGGCAATTCTATTTTAAGGCTCCTTACTTGACTAAGAATTGACCCTCGCTAACTAACTGCCTCATCGGGCGACGAGATGCCTGTAACATCTCTACCTCTCCAATACGACGTACACTCATTCTGTGATGAGGACCCGATGCAGCGTTGCCAAACTGCAGTATGGAAGGTTAAACAATAGTTCGGAGTAGACATGAATGGAAGTTACGGGATAGTTTTAACTTCGAAATAAAGGTACAAAAAGATGAAATTGTACGAGGGAAGCTTTTTGGTCGTAAGCGAACAATAGCTACGGAGCCGAGAAGCATTTCCTAATCATTACGTTCAGTGCTCATAGTCTTTCGGAGGTTGCTACCACAACTCTACGGCGACGCTCATCGTGTCCCCGTTATGGCAGTTTACTGGAATCCACCAACTTAAAATGTTGCACAAAGGTTTATGCTTATTCCACCATTGGAAATGAATATGACATGACACTTGAAACTAAAATGCGAAATACGATTTTTTCCGCAATTTTGTTGAGTAAGAAGCTTTTCGAGGCAGCCAAGATAAGCTAAGGCGTCATCATTGGGCAGACCCCAATGCCTTCGACTGCCTTTCTTTTTTAACTCGAGGATAGCACTGGTTACTTGGCTGTTTAGCGAATTTTCGTCTAGCAATTGAACTTGGCAATGGCGCAACCACTCTCCCGTCACCACAGAAGCGCAAATTCCTCTTTTCCTTCTACAGATATTTAAATTTCTTTTATTCTTTCTACTTCTTTCTCGCGAAAGTGTATCCTGTGCTGTACACTATCTCAAGTTTAGTTTCATCTTTCCAACCTAAGCGTTCCTTGAACTCATTTGAAAATCTGTCCAAGAACCCCTGCCTTTTTCTCTCGTCATTCCCAGCATAACTGTGAAGGCCACTGAATGTACGGGCATGATCAATAAAAGACTTCAAAGTGACCTGTTGCTTTCTAATGTCCAAGTCTCCTTCTGAAGGAAAGAGCTTTTGAGCAGAAGGCTCAAAAGTGTTAATGATGATATCTTCAAAGTCTTCCCTAGGAAGTAAGCTATTTGGCAATTTTAAATACTCTCTAAGAATGTTTCTTCCCGGTTGCTCCCAGTGCGGACCAAGTAGCTCCGGATCATTATATACATAATCGTCATAAATTTCTGCTGCAAGTTTCAAAACTTCCTCTTTGTCACTACCTGCGTCACTGTAGTCAACAATAAATGGCTCATTGTACCAGAAGTACGCGAGTACTCCACCCGATTTCAATAACGACGCACAATCATGGAAAAACTTGGGGTAGTCCTTGAACCAATGGATGCACTCTGCAGCAGTGATCATACCAACCGAACTTGGTTCAAATCCAAAAGTGTCCAATTCTTCAGCGGAACCAACTCTGAAGTCAATTTCCATACCCTGATGTGCCTCTTTAGCAGCAGCAACCATGACGGGGGACGGGTCAATTCCAACGACATTCCTAGATAATTGGAGTAAAGGTGGTGTAGCTTGTCCCGTTCCACACCCGATATCAATAATACTCTCCAAAGGCAACTGAGAGCTCTTAGCAGCATACTTCTCTAGAATACGGTAGAAGGAGTCAGGATAACTTGGTCTAAAGGAATTGTAGACTGAAGCTTTGAAGGTGGATTCTGAATAGGCAGACATGGTTGTATTGTAAGGAGTTTAGATATTTGCTCTTTATTTCGGCCAGAGGCTCCTATGCTGTTTGCCATCATGATCAGTTTTAGCAGTGAAGCACTAAACCTCCTATAACTGACGTCAACTTAACTGCGAACGTACCTCTAAGCTAAATGATTCAGCTGATCTAGACAATACTGAAGAAGTTAACTACGGTCAACCTGGTTAACTTCAGTCTCATTTTGACAGCCTTGGTCCCGTGACTTACTTTCCAAAAATTTCAATCAGCAGATTTTTTGGAATCATCATGGTTTTCTTAGGGAGCAAAATCTTCAGGGGAAAGAAGGAGCAGGAGGCCTACGACAAGACGTTTGCCGGCAAGTACCAGAAACTTCTTAGGAAGAACCACTTCTTGTTCTTTGGACTTCCGTTTTTGGCATCTATAGTGGCTGGATCCATCTTCTTACAACGATTCACTTCCGTGAAATGGGAGCAATACGACAAGAAATACCAACAGGTCGGTGAAGAAGAGATGTTGAGCTTAATTGAAAACAAGCGCCTGGTCGATAAAAAGAACGACTATTACAGATTACAAGGTCTCCTCTCAGATCACTTGGAAAAGGAAGTCCAGACAAACGACGACTACGAGATTGTGAGAGTAAAAAGAAAAAAGGAAGACGAACCAGTGTGGTAATAGGCATGCCTGTATATAGAATCCCAAATTTCCTCACGAATGCTACGAATAACTGATTGTGGTGTAGTTCAATTTCGAGAATTGCTAATATTTACAAGTTCTATAACCTATCTTGATTTTCCTCCCGCAGCTTTGACGATCATAACGTCACCATCTTGTACAAGATACTTCTTTCCCTGTCTTTGCTGTTTTCCAGCATTTTTCAAATTCCCTTCGTTGAAAGGTCCGTCTTCGCTTTTCAAGTCGTCCCATTTGTACACCAAGGCGCTGATGAACGTCTTTTGCAAGTCTGTGTGAATCACCCCAGCAGCCTCTGGAGCAGTGCTTCCCTCTCTAACAGTCCACTGACGGGCTTCCTTAGGACCACACGTGTAGAAAGAAATCAAGTGGAGAGCAGTGCGCATCGCATCCACAATCTCAGGAATCGCAGTTCCCTTCTTAACCTTGTTCAAGTACTCCTCGTAAGCCTCTTTATCTTCTCTCAACTCGTTGAGCTTTGTTTCGTGGGCTGCGCAAAACATGACCAACTGATCGTTAGGGCTATTTTCCTCTAACCATTCCCTGACAACGCCCAAAAACTCGTTGGTACCGTTCGCGTAGTCCTCTTCATTAACATTGAGTAAGTACACGGTTGGCTTTGCAGTCAACAAATTCAATTGGTTGATGATTTCAATCTCTTCTTCAGTCCATTCGTCGTAACTTGACACCTTTTTACCCTCGTACAACATATCCAGGATCTTCTCCAAGGTCGCATGTTCCAACTCTACTGCAGCTTTATTCACTCCCGGCTTTTTGAACAATTTCTTGTTCTTTTCGGATGCAACCTCGATGAATTCAAGGTCTTTGAGAATCAACTCGTCATTGACAATGACCAAGTCTCTCACAGAGTCCACCACATTATCCTCAATGTGGATGATCTCATCACTTCTAAACCCTCTCACAACTTGGAATATACCATCAACTTGCCTGATGTCTCCCAAGAACTTATTTCCCAACCCCTCTCCACTACTTGCATTTCTTGTCAACCCAGCGATGTCATATATCGTCTGAGTGGAAGGTATTTTCTTTTCAGACCCAAAGAGCTTCGTGTAGTGGTCGAGCTTCTCCAGCTCAACAACAATCAACGACTTTTCGGGCTCAATGGTCGCGAAGGGATAGTTGGCAGGATTGCCCAACTCGGACCTTGTGATTGCTTGGAAAAAGGTAGACTTTCCAACGTTGGCCAACCCAACTAGCCCCAGCAGCAAGTTGTTACTGGCCCTTCCCAAGTAGAGCCGTTTCAGCGGTTCTACTTTTTTGGCAAGTCTTGCGAGGGTGGTAGAGAAGTGCCGTATCAGCATGGTAGAGTGAAATTTTTCGTGAGTTCGCAGATCAAAGATCAGAGATCAGTGGGACGTCAGGTGGTGAAAAATAGTCATCTGAATTGCTATACAACACCCTAATCGTATAATGGTGTATAACCTTAAATTGACCAGTTATCATCTGATTATCCTATCAGTGCGCATCTGACGGGTTTAAGTTATCAGTCTACTATAGGTAAAAACGTAGAATCTATTTTTCATTAGTGTACATAATCACAAAAGTGATATTTTGGTCAAGGTTGGGGCCCATAACACCACAGAGGTGTGGTCAACTTCGAGATAATTCACGAAGGAATTCGGTAAAATGGTCGTCTTAAGAAGCTTGGACCTTATTCCGGACCATAGCACCTCCTTTATTGAGGTATATCGACTTGAACCTTGTCAATCTCCAAGTGACTTTGGTTTTTATTAAGGAAGGCTTGAAAGATGAACCAGGGGTAGCCAATGCAATAATCATGATGTCAACGATTCAAATGTGTGGAACTATTATAAGCTTTCAAATGAGGCGAGAAGAAATTTCCCGCATTATATACTTGTCTTGAAGTATTGTGCCATCATACACACTGGAGAAAATCCCACCACTGCTATTATAAAGTTTTCGAGTGAGAGTGTCTGCATTTCTCCGCAAGGAGGTCTTCATTTCAGCAGAAAACAGCCTGGGAAAGACTAGTGACCCCCATTGTGGGAGACTGATTGGGTAATCAGAAGTATCTTGCGTCCTCATTGACTGCAATTTCTACGCGGGCATCCGCCCTGCGTCGCCTCAACGCAAAACCAAATCGGTAAACGGCCAGAACTCTTGAAATTTCATCTCCTCCACAATAATAAGGAACTATCAAAAATCAGACTATCACCAGTTAGACTATCAACATTCAGGCTATTTTCCGTCTACACGTTTCTAGACCTTATCCGAAGTTTAGACTTCTGTAACCTAACGAACCCCCTATTTTGTGTATTATCGCTACCATGGACAATGCATGGATCACCGCCATGCAGAAAAGCTTTCCCAAGTTGGTGCGCGTGCCTTCGCTAGGAAAAATTCCATAACTCGGCAATGTAAGCTGATTCCTTGCGCATATGTCGAAGCAAGAAGCCGGAATGTGCCTTTGTTAGTGCCTGCATTTCCACTCAAAACAACTTCCAACACTTTAACGAAACACAACACCCTCATATGAACTCACCTGACACAATGCAAGCTTAGGCTCGTGGTGTACTTTGGAACGCAGAGATCTATGCTTTAAGCTCATCAGTACATGGCGATCGTAAATCACTTATGTTTGACATTGGGTCGTGGAGTTGCATTTTTTCCTAATTGGGCAGTTTCAACATACGATTGGTGATGCACACAGTAATTTTCACCTTCTCTAGAGATAGATATTGCAACTTCTATTATCAATTTCCTAATCTCAACCAGTCATTTACGCTCTCATACACGGAGAGAGGAACTAAGTTTACAGCTGATAAGCCCCTGAGATATCCCTTGGTAGATCCTCTGCTGATCGATCTCTAAGTCCACTTTTGTGGGCAATATCGGGAGATTGGCGAGCCGATTGTTCGATGGGCAAATGTGATGTACCCAGTGAACGGTGTCGTTGACTTTAGTGCTCTTACTTTGTTCACTGGGACGCATCAACCCTCCCAGGGATTTTACTTCTTCTTGACAACGCCTTTTTGGCGTTTTTGCAGCAATTTGTCAAAAAATATTTAAGCTTGTTTTCTTAGCCAGTGATGATTAACTATTATTCTATTGAGAAAAAAGGGTATAAAGGCTCACAAAACAAAAGCATACTTGGATCTTTCGCGGAATCTCTTACCATACGCGTAAAACAAGAACGGCATCGGGACCATGAGCAAGGACAAACACCCAAGCAAGGTGCACGCCCACTGAATATGCAAGTTATGGAACATTTGGAGCGAGAACAAAGGGAACACACCCGCCAAGACAGATCTCAAAAACGTGTTTGCAGCCAATGCGGAAGCCGATAAAACCAAGTAACAGTCGATGATGTAATTCAAGCATGGTAAAAACACCAAAAGTAACCCAAAACCAACAAATCCCGTGGCGACGGTTGGAACCATAAAGTTCACATGGTGCGGATAATTGCCCGACCAGCCAAGCCAGAACAAACCTCCAGCGAAGAAGAAACCTCCAATCATCATCGGTGGTAATCTTTCTTCCGGAACCGGCTTTCCACCGTTCGCATCCATGGCCTTATTGTACCTAATTTCGAAGAAAATCATCACGGCACCGGCTGCAAGGATACCCACAAGCATACCCAAGTATGGGAGCTCCCTAACACCTTGTCTGAAGTGATACTTTCCACCAAAGACCAAAGGAATGGCGGTCAAAAATAAGTAAAGCATCGCATAAATGAAGGCATTGTAACAAGTGATGAAAAACAAAATCGGCTCGGTGACCAACATGACAAGGGGTCTACTGATGTTCTTCTCCGCAATCTCCTTCAAGCTAAGCTTGACTTCCTCGTGAGGGGCGATGATTCCCCAGTTTCCGGTTCTTCTTCTCAAAGTCTCCGCCTTTTTGACCAAGATTAATGCGTGGTGAGTTTCTTCCAAAAAGAAAACGTTCATCAAGAGCGAGAACCCACCAATAATACCACAGATGTATTCCGTCCATCTCCAACCCATACTGTGGTTCTTAACAATAAAACCACTGAAAATGGGAGCAAGCATTGGACCTCCGAACAATGCAACTGCAAAAAGCGAAATTGCAGTACCTCTTTGCTTAGTTTCAAACAAATCGGCCAAGATAGCTGGAGATACCACCAACGGCGCTCCACCAACAAACCCAGCAAAGAATCTACAGATCATGACAGTCTGCAAATCTTTGGCGGTAGCAACAGCAAATGAAAACACAGTATACCCGAAAACAGACGGAAGAATGACAGATTTCCGGCCCATCAACTCCGAAAGTGGACCGAAGAAAACAGGACCTGTTGCAAATCCGACAACGTACAAAGTGGTAGTCAAAGTGGCAGTGACTTCTCCAATGTGCCACTTTTCCTCCAAGATCGGCCCAGTTTGTGACATAATTGCCGAACCAATGGTCAAACACAAGGCTGCAAAAACTGCACACACTGAGTAAACCATCTTTTTCTTGAAGGGCCAGTTATGAGGGTGCATGGGGTCGTTTGGCCCGTCAAACAGCACCGTATACTGGTCTCTGTCTGGCAAAGGAGGCGGGAAACTACGGCCACCTCCCATTACCGGCATCGGCTGATCTGTGTTGTTCGCGGCTTTTAAGATAACATCTGCATTTGTGATTCTTCTCAGCAAGGAACGTGATGTCTCCGCGTGCAGTTCAAAACGGGACATTTCATCTCCTCCCCTTGGAACTGGATCGTGCACACTGGGTGGCTCTGTCAAGGCCTGAGGACCAATGTTCTTCTCAATGTCACCGGTGAAATTTTCCACTGCCTCCTCCGACGAGTCGTTGGTGTAATCATCGTTCTTGTTCCCATTTGAAGTATTGTTAGGGGACTCGTCCGCAGAGTTACGGTGAATGGACTCTTGAATTGAGCTCATATTGCTTGTATTTAGAGGTTGACTGAGCTGCGAACCTACTGCTTTATATACTTTGCCATCAGGGTATTTCGATACCAGCTTGTGGTACGCACTAACACCCCCATTTCACCTATTTGTATTTCCTGCTCTTCCAAAACATACACCCCAAATCTTTAAGCTACCAAGACAATGCCGGATTGTTCGGAGAATCAAACAATATTTGAGGGGACTACTGGATGTCATTGCATGTAATGACTGGCAATTGACTGCAACCAAAGGTGCACAACCTCTCAATAGCTGCAAATTTTCAAAAACGGTTGAGACACATGCGCTTTCCAATTTTGGTAATTACCACCGAAACAAGCGGCGAGCCGCTGTGATCATCGCGGTACAATTATAAATGGGTGAAAATTCACGAAGTGAACCTCATGTGTCGGCGTTTCTTCCAAATGTGTATTGCTTCAATTCCGCTAATAGACAAGATGCTCTTCTCAGCAAGAATACGAGAAATATCTGGGAAATGAAACTGAGGAAAGCCAAGGAGTTGTTTGGAAGGTCATTCAGGCATTCCAGGGTGAGTTCGCGTGGCGTGTGGAGCGCACCTTAAATTTCACTGTTGGCCTCCCCGACGGTATTGTTCCCATTTATTCCGCCGCATCCGATTCAATGTTTTTCGAGGATGCTAAGCCAGGGGCCTGAGTCAAATCAGCCTTACTGGTGTTTACTTTCTGCCACAACTACAACAATCTCTAGGAGTATCACGGCCGATTCCCTCGTGCCGATTATTTTTTTAGCATAACGACATGGCCATGGAATTACTGATAACCGGATATTTGAACATAGACACAGGTGTTGTGGCGAATGGTGAGGGTAAGGGAACCTGGTAGAGGCAAATCATAGAAGGAATTGTAGACCGCTCTACGTACTCGTAGCATTGGGACATTTTGAAGATTAGTTGTAAGTAAAAAGCGGGGATTTTTTTGTTGTCAGTGATCTACGGCTAACAAGACCCAGACCTCGCTCTTTACTACCGCTGCTAAAACCGGTGAAGTGGGAGTGCATATGAGCCCGACCATATGAAAAGTTGTTAATTTCCCAAAGTTCACGTGATCGGCAGAACCTAGCCAGCTAACTTGGAATTATTTTCGATTCCTGAAGACTTGCAGGAGATCTGCGCGTCGAAATACGTCAAGCATCAAACTTACACACTAGATTATGACTAAGACGTGAATTATGTCCCATTGGATGTTGCAACCTTGTACTTTTCAACCTTTTCGCTTTGAGTATCTTTCTGAACAGCAAAACTGTATAACGAAAAAAAAAAAAAACAAACCAATTTTGAAGTCAACAAAAAAACCACCCACCTTTTTCTTTTTAGTGAAGCAAAAGCAAAATCAATCAATCCAAGAGACACATCAGGAACGAGTATTCTTGAAAGACCATCATTCTATTGGCTTCTTACTGTGATTGATTTTCTTGAGTGGGGATAATAATGACCGTATACAACTCCAACTCTGCCGCCGTAGCGGCTCAACAACAGCAGCAGCAGCAACAACAACAACAACAGCAGCAGCAACAACAGCAGCAACAACAACAGCAGCAGCAGCAGGTCGCAGCTCAAGTTGCCGTTGCAGCTCAACAACAACAACAGCAGCAGAGACAGCAACACCAACAGAGATTGAATGAGTTGTTGGAAGCTGTCAAGCAGGAATTCGACTACGCTTTAAACGAAGCCTCTTCTTTCAAGCAGGTGAAGGAGGACTATGACCTCAAGTACAACCAGCAGACTGCAGAGATGCAGCAAATCCGTCAAACTGTGTACGAATTGGAGATGGCCCACAGAAAGATAAAGGAGGCATATGAAGAGGAAATTTTGCGTTTGAAGACAGAATTGGAAAGCAGAGACAGACAGGCCCAGATCCATCAGCAGCAGGCTGCACAGGCTGCTGCCCAACAAGCCGCAGTTCAACAGCAACACCCACACCACCCTCACCCTCACCCATTGCCACACAAGGACATACATTACGGCTCATACCAACAGCAGCAGCCAACCTTACCTCCTCAGGTCAAGCAGACTCCACCAAGACAGGAGGTCAAGCCAGTTTTGACTCCAAAGACTGAGGGAAAGCCAAACGCTGTTGACCTGCCAGCCGCTGTTCCAACTAGTGCTGCTGCTGCTGCCACTGCAGCAGCTACCGCTGCCATTACCACCAATGGTGCTAACTCCCTGTTGGAGAGCTCTACTGCATTGACGGTTATTGACAAGTCCCAGTACATAGTAAACCCAACGCAAAAGGCTTTGCACGTGAAGGAGATTCCACCATTCTTGAGAGACTTGGACGTCTCAAAGGCTAGCCCTGACTTCAAGAAGCAGAAGTTAGACTACTACGTCTTGTTTAACCCTGCCTTCGAGCGCGACTTGGACGTTGAGTTGATCCACTCCTTAGACCACTCTTCTGTTGTCTGTTGCGTCCGTTTCCTGAAGGATGGAAAATTCATCGCCACGGGATGTAACAAGACCACTCAGGTTTTCAACGTTGAGACCGGTGAATTGGTCGCCAAGTTGATTGACGACAACAACTCGACTGACGCTGCAGCTAAGGCCAGTGGCGAAGGAGCTGGCGAGGGAGCTGGTGCTGGCGAGGGAGAGGCTGCCCGTGCTCAGGCTGCAGCCCAGGCTTCTGCCTCTGACAATGGAGACTTGTACATCAGATCTGTCTGCTTCTCTCCAGATGGAAAGTTGTTGGCAACTGGTGCAGAGGACAAGTTAATCAGAATCTGGGACTTGACCACTAAAAGAATTATTAAGATCTTGCGCGGACATGAACAGGATATCTACTCCTTGGACTTCTTCCCTGATGGCAACCGCTTGGTGTCGGGCCTGGGTGACAGAACTGTTAGAATCTGGGACTTGAGATCTTCACAGTGCTCCCTCACACTTTCCATCGAGGACGGTGTTACCACTGTTGCCGTTTCTCCTGACGGCACTTTGATTGCCGCGGGTTCCCTCGACAGAACTGTCCGTGTTTGGGACTCTACTACCGGATTCCTTGTCGAGCGCTTGGACTCTGGAAACGAAAACGGTAATGGTCACGAAGACTCTGTGTACTCTGTTGCTTTCTCCATTGACGGTAAGCAGATTGCATCTGGTTCTTTGGACAGAACTGTCAAGTTGTGGAACTTGGAGGGTAAGCTGGAGCCACACCCACAGACTGGATCTGCCGCTGCGGGCAAGAAGTCGAGCTGTGAGGTGACTTACATAGGACACAAAGACTTTGTCTTGTCTGTGTGCTCCACCCCAAAGAACGAGTACATATTGTCCGGATCGAAGGACCGTGGTGTTATTTTCTGGGACCAGTTGTCCGGAAACCCATTGTTGATGTTGCAAGGTCACCGTAACTCTGTCATTTCCGTTGCGGTTTCCTTGAACTCGCAGGGAACTGAAGGCATATTCGCCACCGGTTCTGGTGACTGCAAGGCCAGATTGTGGAAGTGGACGAAGAAGAACTAGGGATGAGTGAAGATTATGGGGCCAAAAAAGAGGTTTCGAGGTTCTAATGTACTAAATAGCGGGGTGGTGAAACATCTCTTTCTTCTTAAGTGTTTTATTTAGCGGAGATTCTCCTAAATTGTTTGATTATATGTTGTATTCATGCGAATTGAGGTTTCATGTAGAGTAGTCTTGAACTAAAGTCTTTTCTGTGGAATTATTGTATCGTATACAATTTTCGCGTCGGTGAAAAAAATACTCGTGTTATACGAACAACCGCCATGTCTATTTACACAGCTTCTTCTACAGCTCCGGTCAACATTGCGGTATGTACAAGCCTGAAGTATTGATACACAGTATATACTAACTAATAGACCTTGAAATACTGGGGAAAGAGGGACAAGTCATTGAACTTGCCAACCAACTCATCGATATCAGTCACGTTGTCACAGGATGACTTGAGAACCTTGACTACCGCTTCTGCTTCTTCTGCTTTTGAGAAGGACCAGCTCTGGCTCAATGGTAACATTGAGAGCTTAGAATCTCCAAGAACCAAGGCTTGTTTAGCTGACTTGAGAAAATTAAGATCTGAGTTGGAAGAGAAGGACTCGCTGTTGCCAAAGTTGTCGCAGTTTCCATTGCATATTGTTTCTGAAAACAACTTCCCAACTGCTGCCGGTTTGGCATCTTCTGCTGCTGGCTTTGCTGCCTTGGTTTCTGCAATTGCTCAGTTGTACAAGTTGCCACAAGACTACTCGGAGTTGTCCAAGATTGCCAGAAAGGGATCTGGGTCTGCTTGTAGATCGTTATTTGGTGGCTTTGTCGCTTGGGAAATGGGTTCTCTTGAAAACGGAGAGGACTCCAAGGCTGTCGAAGTCGCTCCGTTATCTCACTGGCCATCTTTGAAGGCTGCAATCTTGGTCGTGAGTGACGATAAGAAGGACACTCCTTCCACCACTGGTATGCAAACCACAGTTGCTACATCTGACTTGTTCCAGCACAGGATCACTGAAGTTGTTCCAAAGCGTTTTGAAGAAATGAAGGAGAGCATCATCAAGAAGGATTTTGAAACATTTGGTGAACTCACCATGAAGGATTCTAACTCTTTCCACGCTGTCTGCTTGGACTCGTACCCACCAATCTTCTACTTGAACGACACATCGAAGAAGATCATCAAATTGATCCACAGATTGAACGAGTTGGAGGGTAAGATCATCGCTGCTTACACTTTTGACGCCGGTCCAAATGCAGTCATCTACTATGACCAGGAGAATGAGGCAAAGGTGTTGGGATTGATCTACAAGTACTTCAGCAGTGTTCAGGGCTGGGATAAGGTGAATGCTGCCGACTTGAAGACCGACGTCGCCATCGATGATTTCGACAAGGAGATGTACAAGGGTGTTTCGAAGATCATCTTGACCAGCATTGGCGTTGGTCCTCAGTCCACCGAGGAGTCTTTGATCAACGACAAGGGCTTGCCAAAGTAAAACCGTTATAAACAAATCTAATGAAAAAGCTGTAGAAGTGCACAAGTGTGTAGTCAAGAGTTTAACTAACTCTTTGTTTAACTGCGGATCCTCTACAAAATTTTATCCATCATATATTTAATAAACAAACTCACCGTCCTTACTCCGAATCACTCATGTTCTTGTCATTACCCCTCTTCCACTCCAACAAAGGAGCCAACTCTTCAATTCTGCCCAGCTTGTTCTGGATGAAGGAATGCTCGAGCAACTCGTCAGTTGATGCACGGTACCTAACATCCACGCACAAACAGATGCTTAGGAACTTCTTGATTGAGTTAGATAACGCTTCGGGCTTCTTCAACTTAGGGGTACCATTAGTAGCGATAAGATAAAGTGCCTTCAAAGGTTCTTCGTTAAGATAAGGTGGTTCGCCTTCGATCATTTCGATAGTCATGATACCCAAAGACCAAACGTCCACCTTTTCATCATACTCCTTTTGCTTGACAACCTCTGGTGCCATCCAGTAAGGGGTTCCCACCATCGTAGCACGCTTGTTACGCTGATCGGTCAACTTTGCACAGAAGCCAAAATCAGTGATTTTAACGTTACCACGTGCATCTAACAACACATTGTCAGACTTAATGTCTCTGTGGATGATATGCTTGTTGTGCAAGTGCTGCAATCCCTTCAATGTCTCGAAACAGATGGTTGCGATTTGCTTTTCACTGAGCTTGAATTCGTTGTTTTCGATAACCTCGGTCAACGATCCACCCTCCATATATTCCATGATAACCCACAAGTCCAGGTTACCTCTCAAGTAGGAGTCCAAGAAATTGACGATATTTTTGTGCTGAGAGTCCTTCATGACCAAGATTTCGTTGATGATAAGCTCCTTACGAGGCTGGACGTTCAAATCCATCTGTTTGATGGCCACCTTTTGGTTGCCTTGGGTCAAGAGCTCTGCCAAATAAACAGCTCCAGAAGCACCCTGACCGGCCTTCTCGATAATCTTGAAAAGTGGAGTTGGATCGTTGTTATTAACAACAGTCTTTAACTTCGCAATGATCTGCATATCGTTCAACTTCTCCCGCTCCTTCTTCAATTCCTTCGCCAGCTTCAGAGGCTTGTTCGCTTCCTCTTTGCGTGGCTGGAGTGGCTTGATAGGAGACTCATTCTGTGGAGGGGCATCATATCCAGTCTTAGGGGTATGCACGTTTTGTGACTGCAACTGAACCTGAGCCTGCTGCTTTGAATGGTATTGCTGCTGCTGTTGATGTTGCTGATGCTGCTGTTGCTGCTGCTGTTTTTGCTTGTGCTGTTGATGCTGATGATGATGTTGCTGCTGCTGCTGTTGCTGTTGATGCTGCTGCTGCTGTTGATGATGATGATGATGTTGTTGCTGCTGCTGCTGTTGTTGCTGCTGCTGTTGCTGCTGCTGCTGCTGTTGTTGTTGTTGCTGTCTCTTCTCAACCAAACCAAAAGGCTTGATAAAGTTGTCCGACGACAGAGCAGCGTACCGACCAGAGTTGAAATTGTTTGCACCAGTCAGGATCTTCAAGTCAGGATGAACCTTATTCCTTGGCGCATTCGGAGCGGTCGGTGGAGACTGCTTAGGAGCAGGAGAGTGATTTTGAATGCTGATACCTAAACCAGTAGGTGATTGGAATTTGTTTGGTGCAGAACCACTGTTTGTTGGTGCGGTTGTATTGTGTGCAGCACCCGAAGTTGAGTCCTTTGCTCCACTACTAGGTGGAGGTGGGGCTCTCCTAACAGGCACAAGCTCTGCCTTTTCTCTCTCTCTCTCAGCCTCTCTAGCCTGTCCCTCCTGTGCCTTTTCTTGATCCTGCTCTGCAGACAGGCTCATCAAATTACCCAAAGGCGACAAGTTTGATGCCTTCTGTGACAAGTGGTATGGAATGGGCGGCTTTGGAGCTGCGCGACTTGGCTTGAAAGACGTCTGAGACGAAGCCGACAGTGGAGTAGGTCCAGAAATACCAGCGTGTGGAGCAGATAATGGCCCCGACAGAGGTCCACTAATACCATTTGGATGTTGCAACACTTGGGTGCTAACATTACTGAGGTTCGACTGCGAGAGCAGGTGTTGCTGCTGTTGTCTGGATGGGTGCTTGGTCCACTCCTGTAAGCTATTGCCATGTGTGTTCATGTTGTTCAAGTTCAATCCCACAGCAGGCGAGTTGATTGGAGTGGTGTTGGCACTAGCACCGTTAATATCAGAGTAGAACTCCAACACTTCAATAACGGCAACAGGGTCTTTTTTCCAGTCTTCATTTGTGATCTTGGAGTGCTGTAAGAGTGACTTCCAAGTATCAGGCAATCCAGTGAAGTTACCACTTGCAGGGTCGAAACCGACGTGAACCTTGTGTGTGAAATTAATAGGGTTCGACACACCGGCATTGCCATTAATGAGAGTAGACAGCGAGTTGAGGTTACCCGAAGATGAGTGCATGGCCGAAGGGTTGCCGATTTGAATGAGTGGGCACTTTGTGGTGAACACGTCTAACCAGTCCAAAAAATCATTGTTGGACTTGATCAGAATGAGGATAGGGCGGCCGTTGTTCTTTGGCAAGATCTCAAACGATTGCAGTGACTTCGAGTGTCCTGAATTGGGCTTCAACTGGATACTGCCAATCAAGTTGAGGGGAAACGACAAATCAGGCGTGTCGTTTCCACCGTTTGTGTTGGCACTGGTAATTGGATCGTTTCTGTAGAAAATAAGCGTTTTATCGTTGATTACCATGTAGCGCTTGTTCCAACGGAAAGACGTGAATATTCCATCATCCTTGACATGGACCCAACCAGCGTGTCTCTTGTTTGAGCTCACTTTCATAGTGGACTTCTGGTTGTTGTTTGTGGGAATATTTTGTCCACCTTGCGTAGCTAAAGCGCTCGCCATTGTACCCAGCGGGGCAAGTGCTTCTGAGCTTTGTGAGCCCAAACTACCCAAAGATGCAGTGGTATTTGCACTTGAGTTGGGCGGTGGAGGAGCCCGACGATGGTGCTTAATGTCCGACGTGTAGATCGCAGACATGGCTACTTCTATGGGGCTTTCTGACAACAGAACAATTACAAAATATATGGTCGAAAAAAAATCATTTCAGGCGTCAGTGTGAACATTCACAACCAAAAGAGTAAGATGCGGGATAAAGGGAAAAGACTAAAAATGCCACCCGCAATAAAGCTTCTTTCAAAGTCTTCGAAAATAATCTCATCATATCACCTCCTCATCTACAGCCGCATCATCACTCCTCAGTCCCATTCCCTCACCTTTCACCATGTGCCTTCAAATTGATCGCGTTTTTGTGACATTTCGTCTATCCCACGATTGGGCTTCCGTTTGCAGAAAAAAAAACTGAAGTGCCACGTGACAATAAAGGTGGCAGCCGCGTATAGCCAAGGGGTGGAGGGGACCTAATGCTGCGTTGTACGAACCTGACAATAACTCCTCGATGCAAGAGCGGGGGTGAAAACTCAAAGTTCGGACCATGTGCTCTTTAGATTGAGGGTTAATTAAACTTAAAAACACGTGAATCTCCACGTGACATATATAAACTGACATCATCTCGGAAGTGGTTGCAGAGAAACAATTCCGCCACCCGAAGGTCGTGTGATCCCGCACGTGACCGCGGCAAAAGGTTCCCCTTCACAACAGAGCTGACAACGTAGGATTATATTATTAATGCCACTTTTCAGGAGTTCCAAGAAGAAGGAGCAAGCTACACTGAAAGGGGACGTGCGGCCGTTGTCGCCGCCGTTAGAATCGCACTCTCGTCGAGGATCGTCGGCGAGCGTCAACACAATGTCGAAGTTCGCAGAGCTGAGCAATGGTGCAGATTCGCACCACAAGATACCCCATGTTTCTTCTACATCCTCGCTTGGAAGGATATTTGGACGGTCCAACTCAATTGTTTCCAATGCCTCGCACTCGTCTCTTTCTTCCCCATCACCAACAGCATCTCCACCTCCTGCACGAACCACAGGCATCTTCAAGAAAGAGATCGACATGGATAGAAGGGTCACCACAATAGAAGAAAATCTTTCTGAAGATGAATTCGACCACGAGAATGATGACGATGACAGCGTCTATGAGTCGGATTCTGAGTTTGAAATGCATACACATGAGAATAAATATCAGACAAAGGTTCTGTATTCGTTCACCTCGCACTTTTCCTCTTTCATGGAATACTGTGGAATAGGGTCATTGGTGCCCAACAGCGAGCACGTGAGGCAATTGGCTAATGAAGAGCTGATGCACACATATTCGCTTTTGGGAGAAAAGAAGTCGTTTCGTCTTGACAACAAGGATCCGTACCAGTCGGTCATCAGCGAGTCACAAGTGGATTCCATCAACACCTTGAAAGCAACGATGCTCGACTTGATAGAACACTCTTCAAAAAGAGAGCCATTTGCACATGACCATACTACTATGTTTGAAAAATACGGTGTGGTGAAGCGTGTCATTGGCAGGGGAGCTTATGGTATTATCAAAATCATCGATAAGTCAGACAAGGAGCTCACCAAAGATGATGCCATGATGCCCGGGCGTAAAATTTATGCGGTCAAGGAGCTACTTCGTAGAACTGAACTGAACTCGACTTTCGTGGACAGAGCGTTATCCGAGTTCATCATCGCTGCCAGCATGAATAACAAACATTTGGTGAAGGCCACAGACTTGATGATTACATTCACCAACTCACAGCCAAAAATCAGTCAAGTTATGGAGTGCACCCCTGGTGGAGACTTGTTCACTTACATAACTTCCAAACATCAGAATCGCGTCATGAGTTTAGATGAAATAGACTGCTTCGTCAAGCAAATTGCAAAGGGTTTGGGTTACATGCACAACCACGGAGTTGCACACTGTGACTTGAAGCTAGAGAACATTTTAGTGAAGTACACTCCAGAAAACGGAATTATACTAAGAGTTAGTGACTTTGGAACCTCCAATGTCGTGCGTACGTCGTTTGACAACAAGGAGCAGCTTCATAACGGTGGGAAGTTAGGATCGGAGCCATTTATGTGTCCTGAAGAGTTCACCGGTAAGCCATTCTCTTTAATCAAAAAAGATTGCTGGGCTATGGGAATTGTTACTTTGCTCTTGTTCCGCATTCGCAAGCTGTGCTACAGTACTAGCTCAATTGCTAAAATGGACACTGATGATGAAGCAGAAGAAGAAGAGCATGCTGGCGAATATCCGATAGGATACCTCTGGCACACAACCCAGGCCGAACAGCACAGATTTAGGGACATTCACAGGTATAAAGACAAGATTTTTGATGAGTATACACAGCAGAAAATGCTCGCTGATTACGACCCTAATACATTGGATTGGTATGTGAAGCGGAAGGGCACTTTCGTGCCCATAGAGCTGCTTTTCAAAAATGACGAGACACATAAAGACCTTGATGAAGTAAGCGAGCTCAGACGTTACATCATCTATAAATTGCTTGATTTGAATCCAAAAACTCGACTCACCATCAGTGATCTTCTCAACAGTGATTGGTTAACTGGAGTCGAATTATGTAAGTAGAATTAATTAGGAATAGAAGCAACCTTTTAGGCAATTTGTTAACACCTCTGGAGCCGCATTTAAATTCGTCAAGCAACACAGCAATATTAGAAGGCCTAATTCCCTAACAAATATGACAATCAAATTGGTGCTCTAAAATACAGAATCGTTCTAGCTATTTCTTGAGTATTGATTCAATTAAGTAGAGATACCCCTGATCGTGGGGTCGCCTGTAAATGAGATTTGCAAGATTAACTTATGAGATCTTCACCTTGTGTTGATCTAGTGTAATAAAATAATCCAGCTTTTATTCGTTTCTTTTTGTTTGTATGCAATTTTCTCGTGCTGGTTTTCCTCGGTAACATCGAGGGAATTTAAGCCGATCTACGATTACAGCGTAGCATTGGTATGTGATATTAATACTGTGCAAAAACGGAGCTGAAGAAACTAATAAACAATAGAAGTGAAGCACGAATACCGTGTGGATGCAAAGGTCTAAAAATCGTCAAACATATCCCCGTACGGATCATTAACTCCTGTGATACCATAGTCCAAATTGTTGTCCTCCGGGTACCTGTCGAATTGAGACGTGTCTCCCACACCAGATGTGATAGGCGGCTCGTACGGTGTCTCTATGTCTCTCAGTAACAACCTTTCCCATATTACTTCCTTGAACCAAGGGTGGTTTTTGACGTCGTTTGAACCTCCTTGGAGGTTTCCCAACCGTTGAGTCAAGTCCTTCACGATGAGCTTTTGCAACAAGTCTAAAATGACCGGTGGTAAGTAGTCGGGGTACGTAATTACTCCGTTCAAGATATTTTCATATGTCTTAATTGGGGTCGAGTCGTAGAACGGCGTGTATCCGGTGAGCATTTCGAAGATAAGGATACCAAACGACCACCAGTCAACAGACTTGTTATATGGTCTAGTGGCCACCACTTCTGGAGCAATGTAGTCGGGGGTTCCGCACAAGGTGAAAGTGACGTCGTGAACTTCCTTAGCGAAACCAAAGTCGGTCAACTTGATGTGTCCATTCTTGTCGAGCAAGATGTTCTCGGGCTTGAGGTCACGATATATGATGTCCAAGGAGTGCAAATATTCGATAGCAAGAAACACCTCAGCGGCGTAAAACTTGGCCACAGGAGTAGGGAACCGCTGGGACTTGCGCAAAAGCGAAAACAACTCACCACCTTCTATGTAGTCCATAATCATGAACAAGTTGTTACAGTCCTGGAATGTTCCCCACATTCTGATGATGAAGGGATGCTGTGCAAGCTTGAGCATTCTGCGCTCGTCGTTGGTGTGCTCGACTTGTTTCATACTCACAACACGCTCTTTTTTAAGGGTCTTCATGGCATAAAACCGTCCGTTGTGGATAGAACGAGCAAGGTGCACACGGCCAAACGAACCCGTTCCCAACGTACGCAATATCTGGAAGTCGTTGAGAGTGTACTTGCCCTTTGTCGTGGTGTCGCGATGCGCATGTCTGCTTTTGCTGTCGTTGGTATTGCTACTGTTTTCATTATTAGTATTCTGTGCTTCATAGCCCGGTGGATTGACGTAGATGTTCTGCTGTTGTTGTCTCTTGGCCATTTCCTCTAGCGATACATCGTTGAGCGACTGTACGCTCGTGTCGGTCTTTTGCATGGACGTCATGGTGGGTAGTTTTATTGAAAGAGAAAAATTTAAAAACTGGAAATCATGCGCTCAAAAAAGTGCACCGTCGACACAAAACGGCTTTTAACGTCTGCTAGTGGCTGATGTAAGGGATACAGACACCTTTTTGAAGGCCCGGAGTGCGATACGCAACGTTGCTGCACTTTTGTAGCATTTTCTGGTGACACTTGCTTGGTCCTCGTCATACCTGTTTACATTACTGTTCGTCTCCTTCTATATCCGCAGTGTCGTATGAGTGCCTTACGAGACATTCTTATAGTAAGGCACAACTTTATTGGCTACGGCATCGAATTTCCTGATTTTGGCCACGATGGTTTACGCTATCACAAAATTGTAATATCTACAGACGTTGCATCCGCCAGCTCAAACATCTCATTGCATCTAGACCGGTCTTCAGTATATGTAATGATGACGTACGTTACGCACTTATGAAGGTTAGAGGCCTTGTTCCACTTTTGTATCACAAACTCTTTTTTTTAACCAAATTCAATTTCACTCAACACAAAACTGAGCGAATTCGAACGCAAGCCTTTTCCCATTATTGTGCGTGATGGGCTCGCACGATTAGGGGTTGTTGAAGTAATTTGTTTGTGCAAATTGGCTGTTCTCAACGAGGAAACTTATCGTTGGATAACCGCACAACATATATTTTCATGCAGGAACTGAAAATCTCATGAGTACCCTAAGGGTCTGACGTTATGGTTACCACAGTGCATCTTTCGTTAAAGATCTGTCAACGAGTTTCAAATTACCAATGGACATGCCAAGCAAACCCAGCATGAAATCGGAGTAAAAGCGCAATTATTCGTTTTGATTTAGTCCTACAAAAATAGATCGGATACATATTTCCCTTACGTATTTCCTCCTGCTGTTTAACCTCCATTACATTCAAACTTCAATAGTATCTGCAATCTATACGTTAGCTACCCATGGCCTCCAATAAACTCCAAATCGTCCTCCTCGATCTGGTCCCATGTATCGTTGTCCTCTGGCCTTCTGCGAACTCCAGATCGCGTGGTGTGGTCCTCGAGGTCCATGTCATCTACATCATCATCGTCGTCGTCATTCATCGTGTCAAGGGAATCGTATCCAAACCCTTCGCCGCCTCGATTTACATCGGGGCGGATATTGAGCAGAAGCTGTGACTGAGCTGCAGCAGTTTGTGCAGCCTGTAACGCCTCGGCGCTCGTCCGTGTCTCAACATGGTCTGTCCTTGAACTTCTTCCACCGCTACTGCGCCCTCTGATGAGAGCCGAAACCATGCGCACTCGGGCCTCACTGTCGTTTTCCTCGGCATCTGTATCGTTGGTCTTCCTTCTGTCCCGTCTTTTGGATTTCGTCAACCCTAGGAGCTGACTGTACGCAGACTTCACTCTCTCTAGTAAATCGTAGCTATTCTGGATGTCGAAACGCTTCAAGTTCACCTGCTTCTTGTTCTCTGTCTTGCTGAACATCGGAAGCTCGCTGGAAGTAGAGTTTGTTCTACTTGGGAGCACAGAATACTCATCAATCATGCCACCTAAGACTTCAGCAAACCCAAAGTTCGACAAATACTTCGCTCTGTCAGTCACACTCATCAAGTTTGAACTCTCGTCTTCCTCAACAGTCTCATCAATGATCCATTGGGTTCTTCTCTCCAAAGTCTCAAAAAGGCTATAATCAGACTCCTGTCTTACCGAGAAACCGTAGTTTGACGTTCTCCATGTGAGGTTGGTCAAAATCCAGATGATGGAAAGTTTGATTTCGTTCAAGTTATTGTGGAAAGTCACCTTGTTGTGGTGCTTGGTATCGATATCCTTTGCGCTCAATGCCAAAAAATCCTTCCACAAACTCAACAACTGATCATTGGGAAACCACTCTTTCTCAATCTTGTTGATCGTGATGTATTTGTGGTTTTCAATATAATTCAACGATGTCACCAACTTAACATAATCATCATTCATGATCATCGCAATTAAGTCTTCTTCGGTTCCATATTGGTTCTTCTCAACAAACACCTTGTAGTTGGTCATATTGGCGATCACATAATCGAACCACTTCTCGGGAAGAGCGTATGAAGCGAAGCTGTCCCAGTTGTCTTCATAAGTTTTTACCACAATCTTGGCAAACTGTGACAGACCTGCAGTCAAGTTACGCAAGATGTCGAACCCAATCAATTTCTTCTGGAGCTTGATAAAGTCAAAATACGAGTCAGCACCTTTCTCGCGCTCGAATCCATAGAATGTTTGCTCTAGCACCATCATGAGAGGGAAATAGTCCAAGATTTCAGTGTTGTTTGCATTTGTTTCGTTGAACATGTAATTCTTGATCAACTGTAAAACGTTCAACTGAATCATATGTTGCTGATGTTGACTTCTCCGATCTCCATGCTTGACCGCTGTAGATGCATTTCTGTAAATCTTTGAAAGCAGTTTCAAGAAACTGCTACAACGCACAATATTCTGCCTAAACGAGCTGAAGTCTAAAATGAAATTGGCCATGATTCCTGTCAACGTTGTTTTGTTGCTGATTTGGTGTTCGAGTTTGATTTGTGTACCCAGAAGTCTCTCGAACATCAGTGTCATCCGTTCAAGATTCGAAAAGGCTTTGAGCATCTCCATGAAATCTACCACAATACCCGTGGACGGAACTGAAAATCCAGGGAAGCGAGGTGGTGTTTCACTGCCATCTTTGGAGTTTGTTCCCAAGTTATCACACTCCACAAAAAATGTCCGAAGAATTGACAAAGAACGAGAGAGCGATCTGGCAAGCAATAAGGTATTGGCATATATCGGTGAGTCTGCCAACGAAATGATGATGCCCAAGTTTTTTCCTATCCAAGAGAGGTCCTTCTGTACCTGCTCCATTCTAGCAACCGACTTGCGCGAAGTGAATACCAATTTGTACGACACTTCAATCTGAGATAAAAGCAAAGAATAGTTATCAACCAAGTCAGCAATAACCCTCGCAAGAACGAGATTCACCTTGGAAGTCACCGACGGCACATTCGTCACCCTAAGTCGACAGTCTTCACTTGACCCTGTGTAAATCCCGAGCAAGCAAATAAGATCTGCTAGTTCAGTGTCCACAGATTGTTGTGTTTTGTGGTTAACCAAAGCCGTAAAGTCTAACAAAGTATGTCCTCGAGTCGCATGGGACTTTTTCAAGTTTGACAATCCCTTGAGAACCTCGCTCTCTCTATACAACCGCTCCACTTTAGCAATGATCTTGTGGTCGATATTGGTCTCTTTGATAGCATCCGCTAACAGCGGATACAGGGAACACATGCATATCAAAACCCCTCCGGGCAGTGAGAGAAAGAGCGGAACCGGTTTATTCACCGTCACCTTTTCGTCTTCTTCTTCAACTGCGCTTTCACTAGTTTCTTTATTCAACTCAAGCATCTCCGTGATTTGCGGGAAGAGCTTTCTGTAGTTGTGAAATACTAAAGTTTCCTTTCTGGACTTCAAATATCCCAAATGCACATCCATAAGGTTCAAAGAAGCAAGACTGAGCAAACTGTCATCATATTTGAAGAGAAGTTGGAGCAAGAGATATACGTTTGTTGGTAGTATCACATCAAGTGATTCCACTGGCACTATCTGGTGGTTGTTTTTCAGCATGAACTTGAAGATTTGTGCAGTGCGCAATATCAACTCCGTCAACAACTTTATATCGACTGTATTCTCGAGAATTTCCGTGTTGAGTGCGAGGTTCGGTAAAAGCTCGTGGTTGAATGCGAGATCGTATAAGAACTGTTCACTAGCATCTGGTAAATGACCATTAATAATCACCTCGCTCTCTGTAGACAACCTCTTGAGTAACACGGTGACCAAAGTCACAAGAATCTCCTGTGTGAGCGACCCTTGCTGTAAAACCAAAGGCACTAGCTTGAGCAGCTTGGTGATTAGTTCGTCTTCTTCAACCACCATAAGCAGAACAATAAACTTACACAAGTTCTCGCCACCAAGCATTGGGAGTTGCCTGTTGTTGCAAAGAATGAGCAAGGTGTCCACACAGTGAGAAATGGTCTTGCGCATGCTTATCCTGTTCGAAGAGCCCAAATAACACTGGAATAGTTGGAGCATAGGACCCCCAACTTCATCGAAGCTTTTAAGGGAGTGCTTAATCTTCTCATGTTTATCGACTTTAATATCCAGTAAAAGCAGGCACAATGTTCTAAGAACAATCGAACACTTCTCCAAGTCCTGGATGGAAGCTGACGATGATGTGCTGACAGCTCGAACCTGCGAGTTGAATTCACGAATTAAGGTAGGGACAAACTGTTCATCTCCTAATAACTTGAATTTGAGATCTTTGTTTCCAATGAGTGATTCGCTCAACGAGCTGGTGTATTTGGTGGTATCGTCAGAACGTACCTCAGACTGGCCACTACTTTCAAGGGCCATGGTCGAGTACGTAGTGAGGTATTAAATCAAATGTTGCGTGCGACTTATTATGGCATATGCAGGAGAACCTCACAATCACAAGCCAAGTACTTTAACTAGTTACTATAAGGCAGGAATACGCTTGCAGACCGAAACGTTGTAGTAGATCAGAATCTACAAGAGTACAGGTGGGAATCTGAATCTTGTAACCAGAAAACTTAAAATTCAATGACTACGTACTAGCCCCAATATAAGCCACCCCAGACTTAAAACTCATGCTCGACTTAAAACACATAATAATGCTACACATAGTAATGCTACCATAAAAGTTTACTTCATCAAATTCTACTCTATTCTACTGCTCAATCACTTCAAATTCTACTTCTGTATTCTAAATCTTACCTCTGTAGTACTTTTGCAGCTCTGTGGCTCCCTTACCTTCTTTGATGGCTTTACTAACATTGTTATCTGCCTCCACTCTCTTTGGGATATACTCCAAAATGCTTTGCAATTGGTCATTAACTTCTAATCTGACCACTCCATTTTGGTCTGCGATGATATAGTCTCCTGGGTTGATAGTGATCTTCTCTTCCTTTTCGATACCATTGACCTTGACATCCAATGGGACGTTGATGCCAACCACCTTAAGCAAAGGTCCCGGTGCTGCAGTGCCCACTCCATAGGACCAAACTGGGTACTTCAAGTCGTTGTGCTCGGCCAAGTCGCGGATACGTCCCAAAATCACAGACCCTTGTGCTTTTCTATACTGTGCTCTGGTAGACATTAAACCCCCATACATAGCATTGTTCACGGTGGTGTAAGGAGCAGTGACCAATTGCTGTTCCAATGGCAAGCCGATAACAACCATGGCCCCCTCTGGAACCTCATCGATGTACGACTGCGAAACCGCGGGTCTTGGGTCAGATTTAGGAGCATACAAAACTGTGTAAGCTGGTCCAGCAGCAGAAACAGCCCCGTGAACTGGCGATTGGTTGGTCAAGTTTGGGATAAAACCACCATCTTTGATCCCGTGCTTCTGGAGCGAGTCGGAGACATCACATGGAGTATACTTGGTGATTGTTGAGGTGGACGACATTCTAACTGACCGTACAAGTGTTCTAATCATTATAATTTTTCTTGCTATATACCAGTCTCCGCATTTCGGTTTTTCAATACTATATACACGAGAGTTCGTCCTACCTACTCCACGAAGCAAGACCAGTTATGACGTTGTGAAGCTTGGTTGGTGAAGGACCTTAGTTGGGTGAAATACCGCGATGTTAACTTTTCGCATGAAATCACATCCTCGGCTCAAGTCATATATCACCCTAATTATCCCCTCAACCAACACCTCATGAATCTGCTAAGCCAGATCAACTAGTCACCCAAGGAATGCCAAAATTACCCACACAGGAACATCATAGTGAAATTGTTGTATCAGCAACCCATAGATGGTGTCCCATACTAATCCCATACTATTGATGGTATCCACTAGTTATGGTATCCACTAGTTATCCACTAGTTATGGTATCCACTAGTTATGGTATCCACTAGTTATGATATCCATACTAGTGATAACCCATGCTAGTCCAGCGACATTCGACTCAATCATCCAAACTAATTCTACCCTTCAATTTCTTATACCTTTCCAGTTGATCCAGTGCGATTCCATCGGCACCTTCGTCTTCTGCTTGAGCAGACAAACTAGTAGGAGAGTGTATTTTGTGTCCGATTTCGCCCTCCTTAACCTTCTCTTCCATGAGAACCACTGTCTTTGCCACTCTGAACCTCGTTCCCAACATCTTGACGAACTCTGGGCTCAATTGGTAGTCTTTTGTTATCACGCTGTCTGTGACTCGCGAATCATTGATATCGTTCAAAATCGACGTCAACATTTTTGGTGACACCATCGTCTTTGATGATTTCGATTCCTCCTCCTTTTGCCCTTTTGTGAATAGGTCTTTCCGCAGCCTTAATTGCCGAACCGCGAGCGATTCTTGTATTTTTCGTGCATCCACGGAGTGTGAGTGGATTTGCTTTCCCAACTGACTGATTGATTTGACAAACTGGTCGTTGTACGTCGACGTACCTGCTTCATGAGGATCGAATCCATCCTTTCCTTCTGGAACATTATCTCCCATCTTCTTTTTAAGAAATGCAGGGTCGAACGCGCCCACGTTCGATTGAGGTTGCTCGTGTTGCAGATGCTCTGGCAGCTGCTCTGGCAGCTGGCCCTTTTCGAATCTTTCTCTCAAATTCACCGGAGGAAGCTGATTCACCTTTTCGGTCCTTTGAACCACCTTCGGTGCATTCTCCGAAACAACCTTCGTGAGCTTTCTGGGCTTTGATGCGGAGCTTCCCATGTTGTCGTAATTTTTTTTCCCCAATCTCATCAAATCATCTACATGTGCAATTTTCAATACTAGTGTACAATGCATTTAACTCTACTTAATCCTTCTTCTTTTTCTTGTCCTTCTTTTCCTTCTTCTCCTTCTTGTCCTTCTTCTCTTTCTTGTCCTTCTTCTCACTCTTGTCAGTCTTAGCCTTCTTCACCACCTTACCATCTTCATCCACAGTTTTGCCCTTCTCTTCATCGCTCGCTTCACCGTCGGAAACGTTCTTAGGGTCAGCCTCATCGTAGTCTTGCGCGTGGTAACCCAGTGCAAAGTGTCTCATTCTCAACTTTCTCACTTTTTTCACATCTTGTCTAGGCTTCACCACAGCAGACATGTCGATCTCTGGAATAGAAACTGTTTCACGAATGTTGTAGATTCTGGAAAACTCGGTGCTCTTGGCAATAGGCTTGTATGACTGGCTGCCCTTGACTAACACAGAGTACTTGTTGGCATTGGTGGAGCCAGTAGATGACGTGGAAATGAAGTCCTCAGTAACCTGGTACGATTTCTTGACGCTCAGAACCTTGAATGGCGAAGGTCCATTGCTTATGGACTTGGATGTGAAAGACACTGGCAAGGTCTTCAACTCTCCAATAGGGAATCCTTTTGGAACCTTTATCAACCAGAGTTCTCTGTTGTCCTCCAATTTCGATGGAAACTTGGCAGAAGTAGACACCTTTTTAAATGATTTGGGTGGCTGGTAGACTTCAACATCAGACTCGTCAGAGTCGTTGATATATTCCTCAGACTTGTACTTGGCCATGTTGTCTATGCTTGAATTTTTTTTTGATACAATCTCATCTCAACCAATGATAAGTCACGTGCGCTTCTCGATTTGATTGAAGGTCAAGAGCCTGACAAGAAAAGCAAGAGAACGTCCAGAAACGCAGTGGAAAAGAAAGTTCTGAAGGCTTGTGAAAACGTGATTTTGGGGGCTGCGCCATCTGATCATAACTGCGATCATGATTAACCTTATTTACTTTTACATCTGAACCACGTTGAAATATGTAAATCCGGGGGCAAACACCTAAAGTCCGCAATAATATCACCTTCTGGGTTGGATTGCGCCATTGAATTTACCGCAATGCACCTCCATTTATTTGGTGTGACTAGAATCGGTACTTCCGGGTCACCTACTCTTTTCTACAAGGCTTTGAAAGGGAACAAAAGTGATATCGTATTATAAGGTACCGAAGAAACGGCGTTAAAGAAATCAAATGTGGCTCACCAGTGAGCTAGTAACGAGTGTAGTGTAAAGCATGAGAGTCGTAAATATGCAAGGATTGTCTATAGTTGGAATGTAATTTTGATGCAAATGAGTGGATTATAGTTGGGACTCCAAAACATGCTTTGTTTCAGAGAAGAAGCTGAAGTTCTTACATTAGCCCATTAAGCTTAGCTGAAAAACTTCAAGAATCTCTTCAACAAAAAGTTGGTCTCTGGCGTGTAGTCCACAGTGGCTGCAACTTCAACCAACAAAGTCACGTTGTAACCTGCAGAACCACTTGGACATTTTGCGCTGTGTCTACCGCCATTGAAGTAAATGTGGTATGGGAGACTGACGTTCAAAGCAGTGGAGTTCAAAGTAGTGGCGTTGAATCCGCCAGTGGAGTTGAATCTGCCCAATGGAGAGAGGATAGTTCTGTTGGAGTAAAGACCTCTGGTAGTGTTAGACAAGATTGGACAAGCCAAGAACGAAGTTGAGTTTCTGTAGGACAACAAGGAGTTGGAAATTCCGAAACCTGGGCTGGTGGTGTGGTTGCTTGCAACAGTCAACTTGTTGTTGCCATCAACGAAAACAGAAGTGGTCAATGGTGGCTGCTGACCGTTTCCAGAAGTGGCATTGGAAGCGTTGATCAAACCAGGAGGGTTGGTGAAGTTCTGGGTGTTGTTTCCGAATGGGATGTTCAAAGTGTAACCACCGTTAGCTCTGATTCTGCCAAAGAACAAAGATTCATCGGCGTTCAAAATAAGGTCTTTTCCGTCAAATTTCACCAAGTTGTACTTGAAGTCTGCACCATTGTGCTGAGCGATAAGCGTGAAAATTGGCGAAGTGGCCTGGAAGAAGCGCTTGGACTTGTCAATTGGAAGAGCATCCAAGAAGGTTGCAAGGAAAAGAAATGATAACAACGATGTGAACTTCATTGTGTCTAATGATCTGACAGGAAACGTTCGTGTAGTGCTTGCAAACTAGACTAATTAAGAAATCTTATGGATGATTTCGTATTATTGATGCTGGTTAATACTCAGTTTGGAATAAGCGAATATCTACGTTTAAATACTGAAAAGCGGTCACAAGTCTTTTGCTGGCTGTGTTTTTTTTGCAATGCCTGAACATAGTAGGTGGTTGCTGTCACAAAAAGTTAAATTTCACACAAAGGCTGCAACAAAGGCAGAACGAAGCGGCATATAGAAAAGGGGCCACTTCCGGACTATTCCAGATATAGGGGATTACGTGATTTGCGGTCGAGACTCATGCTACAGCAATCCATGCAGCCGTCGATGGCTGCTGCGTCCGTAAGCCTTCCGCTCGGCATACATGGAATGCAAATTGCGGTCTGTTCGGGAACATAGGGTTCTTTCTTTTTCAAGATTCATGTCCTCGAAATCTTACACAAACGTAATCCGAGCAACATACCATTTTAAGAACCTAATTTCACCAATGCGGACTCTTTTTGATCCCTGTCCTTCAGGCAAAAGTGGTCCGGCAATCATAGGCTGCGCAAAAAAAGAAAGACAAATGACCTCCCACGGGCTCTAGTTTGCCTTGGTAGAATATGGTTCTTTTAAATTGGGTTGCTAGCTCACACGTGCCTCCTCTTCGCCTAACACTGTTGGCATCTGTGCGCAGCCGATTGTTGGTGCATTCACAAACATATCTAAAAGCAGCCTATTTAGCCTATTTAGGAAATTTCTATTATGCTCGACTAGCCTAAGTAGGTCTTAGTATATGGGGTCCTTAAACACATAAGCAGTCGTGACGAGGTCTGGGGTACACTCGCTGTTCTTCTCAATCTATTGAAGCCATAACACCCGGATTATGACGAATTTCTTTCACTTATTCCCCACCGACGGCAATCCCACCTATTCTCACGTGATTCATTGATATGACGTCACACCACCGAACGATTTTATAATGGGGAAATGGAGATCCGGTTCAAGGTTGGTAATGGGACATCGGTCGTAGCAACAGATCTCATCGTTGCTATAATCAATGAGTATAACTCTGTTTTCTTGTTGGAGCTTGTTTCTGGGTTGTTAGCTTTGTGTTCTTAACAGAATTGACAGACTTCGGGTATTTGCAAATTAGCCCGAAATATCAATCAGATATTTCCTAAATATTCGTCAAAAGGTTGCAAAAAAATTGTGCGCTTAACGTATAGACGAGGCACTCTTGATAGGCGACCATATAACAGCACCGGCTAGCTAAACGAGCGGCTTTTATTGAAAGGATGCGGTTTAGAAAAGTTGTCGCAGACAAGCATGAGATGATCATTCGGGAATAAGACTCAGCCGCCGGTTTCCGTTGACGGTGGCTTCGGAAAACTACGAGCGGCGTAATTTGGAACTCTAATATATTGCATTCATATGCCAGTTGATCCTAAAGGCGGCACCAAGAAGGCTGAGTTGCTTACCCGACTTTCCGAACCGTTAATTGAGGTCCTGAAATCCTTTAAAGGTGAATCTTTCCCGCAATGGCAACTTCCAGCCGAAATTGAGTTTCACAGGCAAAACTTTCATGGGAAACTTCTTCATCATTTGTGATTGGGCGCTACATCTTTGCACTACGTTGTGAAAAGATGTCATCGTTGGGGGTTCGCACAGAGGTGTTTTCACCTGAAATTTACTGAACTCTCGAAATGGTCCAGCCAGTACACCCAAGGTCATAATTTCTGTTAGGTACCTGAGCAATAGCGTGCGTGTGAGCTTTCAGCTACTCATTCGTGCGCTGCCTATTATGCACAATTATGTCACAAATCTACTGCCTGTCAAAATCTGAAGCGCAACGTGACTTTCACGTGTTCAATTCATTTTCAGGCAAAACTAACGAACTAGCTCTTCGCTGTTCTGCATGCACCTACGCGGAATCCCAATTGTTCTTCTTCTCAGGAAGCACTATCAGATTCAACAATTTTAAGTGCTCTGGTTGATTTCCGGTGATGCGACATTGCAGAAATCAACAAAAATGTAGCCAATTGCTGCCCAACATTGCGAATTCTTGGACTTTAGCAATCGCAATTATCATCAGATTAATTCACAACATAGACACTAGTAGCGTCATATTACCTCTACCTGAGTACACTATACACGAGGGATGCCTAAAGACGTTACAACTTGGCCCCATTCGTAACTCAACGTTTTTGAGACGTGAAATCGATCGAAATGCAAGTCTCCAAAAAAAAAAGAAACGAGGTCCCCTTGTAGAAATCCCGGGTCACCGCAGCCCTCATCTCTCAATGCTGGCCCACAAGACACAGATCATCACTGAAAAAATAGAACGTGCTCGGTAGTCTTACGTGCATGATATCTAAGGATTCTATGAAATTTACGCAATCGGGGCTTAAAGAGATTTGTGAATTTTTGGTCTACGGTAGCAAAAGTTCAGGTGTTCATTAAGACAACCATATATAAATAGATGTGGTTAGAGAATATTTACTATGATTACAATTCAACGCCTGGTGGGCAGCCCAAAGCGGACTTCAAGGAACCGTAGATGGTGAACTGCAAGGAGGTCAAGGTACCAACCATAACCAATCTGGTTGGCAAACCGGCGAAAGAACCCTTGATACCCAACTGACCAGCCAATTGAGCCAACAAACCGATAGTGGACTGACCTGGAGCCTTCTTGGTCTTGTTGACCTTAGACAACAAAGTGTCAGCTGGCTGAGAAACGATAGCAGCAGCACAACCAGCGATGATACCAGCACCCAAGTTGACACCGGTCAAGGTGGAGCTAGACAACTCGCTCTTTGGAGTTGGGATAGCCTTCAAGATGCTCTCAGCAGCTCTCTCGAAAACCAAGAACTTAGCGATGTTGTATGGAATTTGCTTGAACAAGATTGGGGTGAAACCGTTGTAGAAAGAAGCAATACCCTCCTCCTTGAAGATTCTGGCGAAACCACCAACCAAACCGTTAGCGAAGGTTGGCTGGGAGACCAATCTGATTCTGGTAGCCTCCAATGGGCACAAAGCAATGTCGGCGAAGAACTCGGCCAAAGCAGCAGAACCGATGAAAACAGAGTTCTTGTACTTTCTAGCAGTGTCGAAACCCAACTGCTCAATGAAGGTCTTCTTGAACAATTCGTAACCACCGAACTTGAAAGCACCCTGCATGGAGTAACCCAAGACAGTTGGACCCAAACCGGTCAAAAGAGCACCAGCACCCTCCTTAGCAATAACCTGACGGAAAGTACCAACCATACCCTTGTTGTAGACAGTTGGCTCCAACTGAATCTTGGTCTTGACGACATCAATTGGAGTCATAGCACCGTGGGTGATACCACAACCCATAGCACCAGCGAGGGCGAAAGAGGCGTAGTCCTTGACAGTGAACTGTGGCAACTTTGGAGTTTCTTTAGAGGCCATTTTTGAAATTAAGTAATGTGGATTTGTAATTTTCGACAGAGGAAAAAGTTTTTTATATATCACTTAAAAGTCCGCATTTACCTATGTAAAAATTCTCTGGTTGAAGCTCGGTGAAAGTCGGGAAAAATGTCTCTTCAAGGTTTTCGCTAAACGTGATTGGTAGATCACGAAATACTCAAAACCAATTAGTTTCTTTTTTCTTGGACAAACGCGAGTATTATGTAATAATTGTCTATAACGTACGTAATATGTAGGGCACGTTTTTTTGCAGCCGCTGTGAAAAACTTTACCACATTTAGAAAGGTCGCACATGCGCAGTCAGCCTTGCCTTAACGTTTCTTTATCTATACAACAAAACCTTAACCTACGCTTTCCGGAGGCTTGGTCATCAGTTTGTCCAACTCTATCCCGAGCGTCTTCAATGCAGTTTCATTCCCCAATGCGCTCATCGCGGCCTTTTGACTTGCAAATCTCTTGTTGGTATCATATCCCACTCCAATGACGTTTTCGTTCACCGTCACCGATGCGTGGTATTCTTGACCCGATCTTGACGTTTTATATACCGGGACCAAGTGGTGTTGTCCTAGAAGCGCATACAAAGTGTTTTTTGCATTACTTTCCATACCAACCTTATAGCTCTGCCCAATGATGGGGACCCCTGAAGCATCAACTAATGGAGTTGGTGGAATCTGCATCGGCCCTCCTGGCATACCTGGAACGACATTGTAACTGATAGGAGCATACATTTGAGGCGTAGGACCCCCACTGTTTGGTACTTTCGGTAAGCTGCTCACTGGTTTGGCAATGTTGGTGTATGGGAGAGGGTACTCGGCACCTCGCGACGCTGGGTGTGGTGGAAGCTGTGGAACATTTGGAACACGTGGTGGCGGGGGTGGCGCACTGTATGGTTGTGGCGATTGTTGGTTGATAGGATAAGATGGTAAAGTCGTCTGAGAAGGTATCTCCTCTTGGACCGAATTATTCCCCGTGTCATCTGCTTGCTGAATGCTTACGCCATTAGTTTGCGTGTCTAGTTTTTCAGGAATGCTTTCCTCCATCTTATAGTCTTCCTCTGCGAGTTTCATCACTTTTTGCAAAATGGAGACATTTTCAACGAGTTGAGAAGCTGCTCTCTCAGCAGCCTCCTCTTGAGATGCACTGCTTGTGCCTGTCATTACAACCTCGTCGTTTATCTTCAATTCCACAACGTGTGGGTCGCTTTGTATCTCGTGGTACGTCAATGTGACTCCATCGAGTTTGCTGATTAAGAAGTCCAATTGAATCTTTGCAAGTCCATTGAGAGGGTTCGCTTCCTTGACTGCAGTTATTATTGGGCTAAAAACAGCCTCGACAAACAGACGGGTGTATTCATATGAGTGAGTCGCGCGAATACCACTAATATAACTGGAGAAAAGCACGCTGAAAATGGTCAACTTTTCGTCGTAACTCAATGTTTTGGAAAGATTAAATTTGTATGCATCAATCATTCCGTAGCCTAATGCCAACTTGGCTAAGATTTCGTTCGAGAGCACTTTTTCGTGTAGCACCTCGAGCTCCTCGGGATACAATCCAGGAAATCTATCGTCTAGCACATCAAGGATGGCCATTGAGAGAAATGCACGTCCCTTTATAGCCAACTTTTCATTGTGAGCAGAGTTGTTGAAACATGTTCCTTGAGCAACAGAGTCAAGGAAATCGCTTGGCTGACGGAATGACTTATCTGTGAATATGCGAAGTAAAAGTGCCTTGTTTTTGATTCCAGGAAGTGGTGGTGGATACTCCCCTGAGTATGTAAATGCAGAATCCGCTGAACCAGTGAAGCTCAAGAAGTCAGACAAATGCTCGTCGTTGTCAGATATCGTCTTGAAGTTGAGTTTTGACAACGAGAAGAGTAGTGGGACTTTATTCGTGTCAAACAATGTCTTCAATTTCACGGCAACTTTCAATTGTGACGAATGCACCAATGTTGCGATTCTGTCGAGAAGTACCTTGTTGTCGTTCGTCACTCCTTGCTGGCCGTCAATCTGTTGCACGAGCTCTCCAAACTTGGTGCTGCTGGGCGCCTTTGATAAAACATTGTTAAGTGTTGCTTGAATCTGAGAAATGTTTCCCTTGACCTGGTGAAGATCGTCACTGAGTGAGAGTAGGGCCTGGGTGTCCATTTTCTTTTCTTATTGCTTCCAACCGCTGAGAAGATAGAGAAGTCGTTACCAATGGTAACTGAGACGTCGATAGATTATCGATCTTTCGTAACGCAACCCGGTTTCTACTTTGTTACGTGGAGTTTGAAACTATTTTTTTTTCTATCAACGAGTTTCCATCTGATCAAAACACTAGAGTCACGAGACACGAACCACGTGCAATCTCCAACTTTACCCCAGTACTTTAAAAACGGCCAAAAGGTAGGTACAGTTTGAATATGAGCAAATACCACGTACCCACTTATCTATAAAAATATTTGTGTGTGCTGAAGATCAATTATCGGAAACCTTTCTTTTTCTCCATCGCTCAATTTCCCTGCGGGGATAATTTAAGTTTGAGGCCGTCATTGCGCGGCTAATTTTTCTAGCTTTGACTTATCTTCGGTGCTTTCTTTTTTTTTTCTTGAATTCATCGCTCGATCTTTGCTAAAGCCTAGTTTCTCATTTGCTACGCACAAGCTCGGTTTCTATAATACCATGCTCTACTGACGTAACCAACTAATACCACCAAAAACATCCCTATGAGCAACTTCGAGGCGAAAGCCAAATACTTCGATGACAACTTCATCCCAGGTACAACGCAGATTTTGGCTGCACAAGATGATTCGTCCATAGGAT
The DNA here is from genome assembly GCA_030564445.1 of Kodamaea leandrae. Classification (NCBI taxonomy): domain Eukaryota; kingdom Fungi; phylum Ascomycota; class Pichiomycetes; order Serinales; family Debaryomycetaceae; genus Kodamaea; species Kodamaea leandrae. The sequence goes on along the minus strand of JAJLUV010000024.1, from coordinate 123,881 downwards.
CGAACCAGACTTCGAGGCCCTTGAAGAAGAACGCCAAAGGTGTCATCCTTCTTCCCCAACCACTGGACTCGCCCAACGATCCATTGAACTGGTCATTTTGGCGCAAATCATGGCATTTCATCTTGATTTCTTTCATCACGGCACTTACCGCTGCTACGTCCAACAGTGCAAGTGCTGCACAAGATTCGCTCAACGCCGCATACGGTATCAGTTATGATGCAATGAACACAGGAGCAGGTGTGCTTTTCATCTTTATCGGTTGGTCGTGTATTTTCTTGGCCCCTGCATCGTCGTTGTATGGTCGCCGTATCACCTACATTTTCTGTATTTTGTGTGGAACTCTTGGGTCGATCTGGTTCGCTGTTTCCAAGAGAACTTCAGACACGATCTGGTCGCAAGCGTTTGTTGGTATTTCGGAAGCTTGTGCCGAGGCACAAGTGCAGCAATCATTGTCCGACATCTTCTTCCAGCATCAGTTGGGTTCGGTGTTGACCGTTTATATTTTGGCTACGTCTGTTGGTTCTTTCCTTGGTCCTTTGATTGCACACATCATCTCACTTAACCAGACCTTCAGATGGGTCGGATGGTGGGGAGCAATCATCTCGGCCATCACTTTGATTGTCATCATCTTTGCGTGCGAAGAAACTGTCTTTGATAGATCGAAGTACTCAGCAGTTTACGAGTCCCTGGGACCTGCACAAGTCACCGACGAACTCATCACTGATGGTAAGGAAGATGAGTTACCCAATGAAGACAAAAAAGACGAGCTCAAGAACGACTCAGATGGTGTGGTATCCAATGAGTTTGTTGATGAAGAGGCAAACCTCAAAGTGGACAAGTTGGACCCTTACTGGAAACGCATTGCTATCATTACTCCCGCTTCGTATTTGGAGGGCTTGGGACTCAAACAATACGTGAAGAGATTCGTGATCTACTTCAAGGTGTTCACATTCCCTGCAGTCTGGCTTTCGGGAATCTTGTGGGGATTGCAAGATGCATACATGACGTTTTTCCTCACCACCCAAGACACTTACTTCAGTGCTCCACCTTGGAACAAATCACAGACTGGTGTTGCGACCATGAACGTGGCCACTCTCATTGGAGCTGTGGTCGGCTGTCTTATGTCTGGTATTTTGTCAGACTACCATGTTCTTTGGTTAGCGAAGCGCAACAACGGTGTTTTGGAGCCCGAGTACAGATTGTGGCTTTTGTTCATAACGTTGATTATTTCACCCGTTGGCCTTATTATGTTCGGTGTGGGGTCCGAAAAACAGTGGCCATGGCAAGTGATCTATGTGGGACTCGGATTCATTGGATTTGGTTGGGGTTCCATCGGTGACACTGCCATGTCCTACTTGATGGATGCCTACCCTGAAATCGTTATCCAAGGTATGGTTTGTGTGTCTATCATCAACAATACCCTTGCATGTATCTTCACTTTTGTTTGCTCCTTATGGTTGGATGCGAGCGGAACTGCAAAGACCTACATTGCCTTGGCCGTGATCGACTTTGTGAGCATTGCTTGTATCATCCCCACGTTCTATTATGGTAAAACGTGGAGAAAAAAGACTAAGAAACTTTACATTGAGCTCGTGGAGTTGACAGAAGGATCGAACTGAGAGCGACATTCTTGATGGACATTATTTTGAAATGACGATTGAGTTGGTATCAACCGATTGTGGGTTTGATAACCAGCTAGGTAGACCAGCTAAAGTCGGACCTGTTGACTTATATCACCTATTATCCTGCATCAAAGAAGGACAATCACACAAGACCTTTATAGATTTAATAAGTCTTCCTTGATGCATGGAACATTAATAAATGAATTTGTAAGAGATGTAGTTCTTTTATTGCAACCCATGTACACGACAACCACCCGCCAATTACTATTTCTTCAACAACCACCCCCCAATTACTCTACATTTTATCCTACTTTTCACTTGGAATACTTTATTTGTACAACATTTACAATTACATTAGTTACAATCCGGGTCTTACTCCTTCATTGAGTCATCCTGTTGGCCACTCATGTACGCGTCCAATTCAGCATCCAACGCACTGGCGTCCTTCTTCAATGGCTTGGGCTTTCTTTCTCTTTCTCTTGGTTTTGGTTTGGTTGTGTCGCGTTCAATCTTGCGGACATTCACTGGATTTCCAATGATCCTATCGGCCAAAGACACAGAGTTCTCCACAATCAACGTTTGTCCCATGGCTTTCCTTCCGTCGTATTTGCTGACGGCCTCACGATTGCTTCTGGCGTGGTCGCGCTGAAAGCAAACGTATGCAACACTGTCATCCTTGTTGTCGAACTTGACAAAGTCGACTGGTGAAATCGTGCCAAATAAATTGTTCAAGTCTTCTCCGTTCAAGTCAGGGTGAATGTTCTTGACCTTCAAAACGGGTCTGGAGCCGGCAAGGGCTACTATGTCTCTTGGCAAGCCGGTGTGGTTGCCACCACGCCCACGTCTGGGTGGTCTGTTGTCTCTTGGTGCTCCACCGCGTGGTTTGCTTATTCCACCTCTTCCTTCTCTTCTAGGACCCGCCCGCGGACCACGTTCTCTTCTGCGGGGTGCCTTCTCTGTCTTATTGTCTCCAATTATGTCGTCCAACGATTTTTCTAAGATTGACTCGGACATGCTGTTTGGTTTGAAATTTTCGTTGACTTTTTCAGATCATAAAAAGAAGGACCGTTCAAATTTCATACATTTCTACATTTTTAAAAAGGGCATATTAATAAGGGCATACAAAAAGGCAAAATGGCATATTGGAGACATCCAGTGTTCATGAAAGGTTCTTCAGTGTGGGCATATTCTGGAGTATTTGTTCATATTTAAATTTCTTCACGTTCATTTCAAATTCACAATTGTGCATTTTCACGTTCATCATTGATGTTCATGTTTCTCGCATGTGTTCTTCTCTAAACACTTCAATTAAATTTCAAGCACTTAACTAATCTAAATACTCTACTATGTCTTCTTCTTTCCAACGTACTTGTAGTTGGGCAGCTCCTCGTATTTGATGCCCTCAGCCTTGCCGTCAGAACCGGTCACCTGGACCGCGGAAATGAAGTCCAAAGGCGCCAACTTTGGCCAGTTCACAAACTGGTACCCGTTCTTGTTGATGTACCTGAGGCTCAGCAAGTTGAAGAGGAGTGCACCACCAATCAAGAAAAGGTTCTTCCATTCAGTGATACTGCCGCGTGGGAAAAGAATCAACGCAAAAAGAACAAGGAACGACGTTCCAAGAAGATATGGCAACAACTGCACGTAGTGCGGTCTTCTGTCCGCAAACGGAGAGAATGTGGCGTCCTGGTATGGGCGGAAACCACCCAAAAACAAGTCGTATGAGTCCTGGCGGGATCCGTCACTGTAGTTGTTCTTGTAGTAACGAGTGATGGAGTTAATCAAGTCGTTCAAAGCTCCCTTCTTTGTTCTGTTGCCAGTTCTGGTGAAGTCAGTCTTCAAAGCACCAGTACCAGAGTAGGCGCAGGACACCGCATCAGCGTTGTCTGCCCAGAAGTTCTGGAAATGGAGGTTGAATGCTGCATCAAAAACGTCGGAAAATCCGGCACTACCCAACTGCTTCTTCAAGACCTCACGAGCAATTGTGGACTGAACAACATTGGTTCTGTCCAAACAGTCCATACAGTTGGTTCTCACAACCTTATCCTGCACAGCCTTGACGGTGCGCAGCTTCAAGTCAAAGTGGAAGTAGTTGGTGTCGTGGTAGCCCAACTCTCCAAGGTGCTCGAGCAAGAGACCAACTCTGTGCCAGCGCATCTTACGGCACTCGTGGTGGAAGTCAAAGTAGATGTAGTGCACCTTGTTCTTCAAGTGCGAAGGGAGGTTCTGCACAGCAGCCTCGTATCCATCCTTCACAGGCTTTTCATAACCACTCTGGTTGACCAAATTGACACAGTAGGTGTCGCCGTACAACTTGATTTGCTCCTCAAAGTGCTTGGCAGTAGCGTCCAAAGACAGCTTTGACGAAACTACAAGGTTCGGTTTGTACTTGAGGTTGTTGATCTCACCCCAGTAGATAGGAACCGAGCCTCTGGTCTGCAAAAGCGAGTAGATCTGGCCATCGTCAGGCGAGGTGAAGATTTGCTCGGTTTCGTTGAAGTTGGCCACGTTTCCAAGCTCGTCGATACCACGACGGAAGTACCGCGTTCCCGCACGGTGGATGCTACGACGAGTCAAGAGTCCAAACTCCAAGGGTTTACCCAGGAATGGTCCCAGGAACGACTTGAAGTAACCGTAGATGATTGGGGTGACAAATTCCGGGGCATGTTCCAAAATCTCCTGCAGCAAGTAGGAGTTCCACCAGAAACGCTCGTCGTAAGTCAAACCAGTAGTGGTGTACTGTCTCTGCAACGAGTTGGTCAAGTCGTAGGAGTTACCAACAGAAAAGTAGAGCGTAGCATTATCCAAGTGCTTTCTCAACAAACTCAAGTAGTTGGCCTCTTCACGTGCCACTTCAGTGCCACTAGATCCCTTGGCCAACGAGTAGAATTTGTAACCGGTGACGTTGGCAATAGGGTTGTTCAAGATAGAACCGGTGACCTCGTGACTGGTGGCGACGATTAAGTACTTGTTTGCCTTCAACTTAATGGTACCAATAATGGCGCTCACAACAGAATCGCGACTACCGATATCCAACTTGGTGTAAGGGGTCGGCAACTCTTCGGAGACGCTGGCCGAAGTAGCAGAAATGTAGAGGTACTGCTTCTTGTCATCGTTGTAGAAGACATGAGTACCGTCAGATGCAATAGAGTGGAAAAGCATTGCGATTGAACAAGTGACGAAAACCGCTAATTTGTAAACCGATAATTTTTTGACAACGCTCGATTTGAATCTGACTGTGAAATCAAAACTACTAAAAACAGAAAGGGAAAAAGCAGCTTACACGCAAAAAACACCAAGGAACTGCAATAGAGGAGCCCACAATAAAGAAGCTACTTTCAACAGAGGCGTCTTGAGGTATCCGACATTGCTCCTAATCAAACCCAACCCTTTCTTGATATTGCCATATAATTCTACTACATGGCCAATCATTACGAGGTGCTCGGACTCCCGCTGACTGCCTCTTCTAATGAGATCCGGAAGGCGTTCCGAAAGTTGTCGCTAAAGTACCACCCTGACAAGACCAAAAATACTCTGGATCATGAGATGTTCATCACGATAAGCAACGCTTACGAGGTTTTGAGCAACCCTACCTTGAAAACAGACTATGACCGCAAGATGTTTGCAACACAACCAAAAACAACACCATCGTCATTCTCCAACAGGTTCTATACTTCGTATACCACCAGCACGAGTACCAGCACGAGTACCAGCACAAGCACGAGCACGAGCTGGTTTGGGAAGGGTGGTGGCGGATACTATGCATACTACCAGTCGATGCGCAATGATGAGTCCCAGAAAGCCGCCGATGAAGAGCAAGTGCGCGCAAAAGAGCGTTTACAGCAGGAGATGCTCCAAAGAGCTCGGGCCGAAGAGACAAGGAGAAGGAATGAGCTTAAGCGGGAACAAGAGGAGTTGAAGAAGCAGCGCGCAAGAGTGGAGGAAATCAAGAGGAAAAAGGAGAGGCAAAAGGAGGAAGAAAGTGCAAACGTGTTTGTTGAACCGATAGATGTATCTGCTCCGTTTGTAGGAAATCAGTCAACTCCATTCAACCAACAGCCGCAAGAACCAGTGGAAAATACCTTCAACCCCACAAATAATACTACTGGCCCTCAGAACAATGGCTTCTCAATTCCAGTTGATACCAACCAATTTCCAGAAGGGGGAGTTGACGCGTCTCCCGCTTCCGACATGCATACACACCCGTCGGATGCGGCTTCTAACGCAGCGACGGTAGAGGAGGTGGAAGACTTAGATAGAAAACGGCACAAAGCAGGAGTTTCACCAGGAGACTCGTCGAACCCAATAATACTTGATGACGACGAGGAGGAGTTCACGACTGCAGACAACACCGAAGAGCACATTAACTACGAAGATGATGAGATCCAGAAGCGCATGAATGAGTTGTTGAACGACCGTTACGTGAGGCCTCGAAACGGCCCGCAATGGGCACGCAGGAAGTCAGCTCTGCCTACGAGGATTTCGAAGACCACGAGGAGAAGGTCCACAGGAAACCACAAGAAGATGAAAATGGAAAAAGAGGATGGGTCCGAAAATACCGCTGACGTCTTTACTTTTGACGATTTGCACAAGAATCTTGGTGATGCTGATCGGTATGATCATGTTGATATGACTGAAATGTGGCTGAATCTCCCTGGAGACGCGAAACGGAACAATAGTGCAGAGGTTAACAGCTCATCGAAAAGACCGAAGTTTGAGTACACTAGTGGCAATTCTGCCCCGGAAACTCTTTACACCCCGGTTAACAAACCTCCACTGCTGTTGGATGTTTTCAGGCGCAGTTTCAACTTGCCATACGAAGTAGTACCACCAAAAGTCCCCAACCCCGTCCTCGACAGCTCGTTCAACCGCGAGCGCTGGGATGCGTATGTGCGGTCAATCGAAGCGTATCGCCATGGGTTTCTGCGTTACAAGAAGAGCGTCATAGGGTATCAGCAAACCCGTCTTCAAAAAGACGAGGAGCATAGTACTCAAATCAACAAAAGTCTTGCGTTTTTCGAAGTCTACCAGCAGGCACTACAGCAGGATGCGAGAGTGGCCCAGGAGTTCTCGGAGCTGCTCCTGGTTTTTAACAGCATCATGAGTGTTTACAAACAGAACTGCAACTGGGTTTCGAGGGGAATGGTGAAGGATAATGTATAATATGTATGATAGAGATGTACACAGGAATTTTAAAGACAGAATATTGAAGGTAGCGGAATTTTGAAGAGGAATTTTGAAGATATAGGTAGTTTATAGGCATTTTTGGAGATAGAGGTTTTTTATAGGAATTTTGAAGATCGAGGATTTTTATAGGAATTAGAAGCATCGAAATGTGAAGGTCGATTGATTCGTGAACGTCCTTATTCTGAACCTTTCTCACACTCTTTTGAGAGTTTTCTACATCATTGAATCCTAACTTACTGAAAGTCCCTGTCATCAACTTCACACTTCTTTGGCATATTTTATGTCCATCTCATCGTACATTGTTTCCAGGATTGGGTTTTTCATAACCACCTCGATTTTTATTTTCGCGTCAACGTGTTCCAACATGCTCAAAGACCGCCAACTCCTCCTATTCATAGGATTGTTCTTTCACTTCTTCTACCTATGGTCCATCTTCGACATCTACTTCGTGTCGCCATTGGTGCACGGTATGGACCACCACTTGTCTACGGTTAAGGCGCCAGCTAAGCGTTTGTTCCTCATTGTGGGGGACGGTCTTCGCGCTGACAAGACCTTCCAGAAGTTGACACACCCTGAAACTGGCGACTCCAAGTACTTGGCCCCATACTTGAGGAACTTAGTTCTCAACGAGGCTACTTGGGGAATCTCCAATACCAGAATGCCTACTGAATCGCGTCCTGGACACGTTGCTATGATCGCGGGTTTCTACGAAGACGTGTCTGCAGTCACCAAAGGATGGAAAGAGAACCCTGTGGACTTTGACTCTTTCTTCAACCAACTGACACACACCTATTCGTTTGGATCACCAGATATCTTGCCAATGTTCGCATACGGTGAAGGTGTGGTTCCTGGTCGTATTGACGTTTGTATGTACGGCCACGAATTCGAGGACTTTACACAGAGTTCTATTGAACTTGACTCCTATGTGTTCAAGCACTTCGATGCGCTCATGGACAACTCTACCACAAATGCAACCTTGCGCAAGGAGTTGATGCAAGAGGGAAATGTATTCTTCTTGCACTTATTGGGACCAGACACTGCTGGCCATGCATACAGACCATATTCTGCTGAATACTACGACAACATCGAGTACATAGACAAGCAATTGTCTCAGTTGATTCCAAGAATTCATAAGTTCTTTGGTGACGAGGACTCGGCATTCGTCTTCACTGCAGACCATGGTATGTCGGACTTTGGTTCCCATGGTGATGGTCACCCAAATAACACTAGAACTCCTTTGATTGCCTGGGGTGCTGGTGTCAACAAGCCAGTCAAGATTGCCGATGTGGAAGACCCTGATGCTCAGGTCGCAAAGCAGGACCCTGTCGTGAGCGGATATGAATCCGACTACTTCGACACGTGGGAGTTCGACCATTTGGTCCGTAATGACGTCAAGCAGGCAGATATCGCCTCCCTTATGGCTTACTTGATCGGTGCAAACTACCCTGCAAACTCTGTCGGAGAATTGCCGTTGAACTACATCAACACCGATCACCCTACCAAGGCAAAGGCATTGTATGCCAACGCGTTAGGAATAATCGAGCAGTATCAGGTCAAGGAAAAGGAAGTCTATGAGCATCAGTTCAAGTTCAAGCCTTACAGTCCTTTCCAAGACACCCCAATTGCAGAGTACAGAAACAGAATCGAGAACCTCATAGGAGATTTAGAAAAGGGTTCCACTGATGCCGTTTATGAGGAGACAATTATTTTGATTGAAGAATTGATGAACGCTGCATTAGAAGGTTTGACTTACCTCCAGACTTACAACTGGCGTTTGCTCCGTACAATTGTGACTTTTGGTTTCCTCGGATGGATTGTGTACTCTTTCAACATTTTCTTGAAACTCTTCATTTTGAACGACAAGGAGAAGGAGCAATTGTCTGCACGCAACACCCCAGTTGGAGTACTCGAAGTGTTCTTTGGTTTACTCACTGTTTTGATCAACTACGTTTTGATCTACCAGGCCTCGCCTTTCAACTACTACATGTATGCTGCATTCCCATTGTACTTCTGGTACTCTGTGGCGAAGCAGTCTCATTACCTCATTACTGGTATTAATTCCCTTTTGTTCGGTGTTTCATCGGCTACAAAGGTTTTCATCTTGGTATCGTTCTTGGGTATGTATGAGGGTATTGCCTATGGTTTCTTTGAGAGATTCATGTTTTCTGTGTTGTTCTTCCTCATTGGTTTATACCCCGTGTTTGTTGGAGGATCCAGAGTGTCCATTGTACAGAAGTTGTTGTGGCTCGTCAGTTGTGTTAGCATGTGTATCTTCACTAATTTGGATCCTGTTAAGGTCGAAGATTTGTTCCAGATTAATGCTGGTGCTGCATTGGCATTTTTGGTCGGAACTGTGGGATTCTTCAAGGTTTCCGAACGTCCAGCAGTCCAGAGCACTCAGCAAGTGATCCTCTTGGCTCAGCTTGCAAACGTTCCTGTTATTCTTTACGCAACGGTTGTGTCGGCAATGTCTTTACAAGCCAGAGAAGGTTTACCTTTGCATTCACAGATTCTAGGATGGGTTTCATTTGTGGTTTCTCTTGTAGTGTGGCCTGCTCTTCACGCAGTCTACCCATCGAGAGACTACCAGTTGCGTTTGCTCATGATCTTCCTCACGTTCATTCCAACATTTGTGATTCTTACCATTTCATTTGAGTTGTTGTTTTACGTGGGCTTCTCCCTCGTGCTTTTGCAATGGCTCAACATTGAGGGTAACCTCAAGTTTTCGAGAGCCGAGATCAAGGACGCACAAAAGAATAACGGAACATTACCAAAGGGCTACTGGTTGCAAGTCATCAGAATTTCCATCATTGGTTTCTTCTTTTTGCAACTTGCGTTCTTCGGTACCGGTAATGTGTCGTCGATTTCGTCTTTCTCTTTGGACTCTGTCTACAGATTGATTCCAATTTTCGACCCATTCCCTATGGGAGCATTGCTCATGCTCAAGCTCATTATCCCGTACGTCTTGTTGTCTACATGCTTGGGTATAATGAGTCACACTCTCGAGATTAGAAAGTTCACAATCTCCACGTTAATTATTTCTACCAGTGACTTCCTCTCACTCAACTTTTTCTTCTTGGTTAGAACTGAGGGTTCTTGGTTAGATATCGGTGTGAGTATTTCGAACTACTGTCTCGCAATTTTATCTTCGTTGTTCATGTTGATTTTGGAATTGGCAAGTTCAATTGTTCTTCGTGGAGTGGAGATTGACGAGGAGGATAAAAAGAATGAGTAAGGAAAAGTAAAAGTTTATAAGGATATTAAGGATTTTAGAATGTATTGTAGAGAATATTTTTATACCGAATCCTGTTGGTTCTTGAATACCTATAGATTTTCATATTCGATCTTTTCGCATCCGAACTCATTCTCATATCTACTTTGTATAGCAATGTTTAGTCTACTTTTCATCTTTCTACTTATATTCTTATCGTTTTTCATACTTTTTTCGCAGTCATATTCTGTAACGTTTTATTTCACTCGTATTTTTCTGTGACTAATTTGAAAAAATTCACCACACCATGAGCCAAAGACATGTTTTGATGATCGATAACTACGATTCCTTCACCTGGAATTTGTATCAGTTCTTGCACCAGTCACCCTTGTGTGGCAAGGTGGACGTCTACCGTAACGATGAAATCGATATCGAGACTATAGAGAACAAAATAAAGCCAGACATCATTTTCATATCGCCAGGTCCGGGACATCCAAGCACTGATGCAGGTATTTCCAAAGCCGTCATTGATAATTTCAAGGGTAAATTGCCAATCTTCGGTGTCTGCATGGGCCAGCAATGTATTTTCGAGGTATTTGGAGGTGATGTTTCGTTTGCCGGAGAAATTGTACATGGTAAAACCACTACTATCAAGCACGACAACAAGGGAATGTTCAGTAACGTGCCCCAGTCTGTTGCTGTAACCAGGTATCACTCATTGGCAGGAACCTTGAAGACTTTGCCCGACTGTTTAGAGGTCACTGCTACCACCGAAACAGACCCATCGGTGATTATGGGTGTTCGTCACAAGGAATACACTATCGAGGGAGTGCAGTTCCACCCCGAGTCGATTTTGACTGAGTCTGGTCAGATTATGATCGACAACCTTTTGAGTGTTCATGGTGGTAAGTGGACCGACAACAAGGTATCTTCAAAGCCAAAAGAGAATATGCTTGTGAAAATATATCAGCAGCGTATCAAGGACTACGATGTGGTGATGAACCAACCTGGCCAAACATTCGAAGACTTGCAGGTTGCTTATGACCTCGGAATTGCTCCAAAGCTCATAAACTTTTACGACAGACTCAAGAGTACCAAGGATGCTTCTAAAACTATCATTCTTTCCGAGTTCAAGCGTGCTTCGCCTTCTAAAGGTGACATTAACGTTAAGGCACACCCTGGAACTCAGAGTTTGACTTATGCCAAGGGTGGTTGCTCTGCGATTTCTGTGTTGACAGAGCCAAAATGGTTCAAGGGCTCTTTGAACGACTTGTCTTTGATCCGCAAGGTGATCGATACTGTTCCAAACAGACCAGCAGTGTTAAGAAAAGAATTTGTGTTTAACAAATACCAGATCTTGGAGGCCAGACTTGCAGGTGCTGATACAGTGTTATTGATTGTGAAGATGTTGCAAGATGCTGCTTTGTTGCAAGAGTTGTACACATACTCGCTCTCTCTTGGAATGGTGCCATTAGTTGAAGTTAACGACAAGCCTGAGTTGGACGTTGCGTTGAAGTTGACTCACGAAGGAAAGACTGCTGAGCCATTGATCATTGGTGTCAACAACCGTAATTTGACTACTTTTGATGTTGACTTGAACACCACAAGCTCTTTGGTCGATGCCGCAAAGTCAAGCTCCAGAGAAGGTGAGGTCTTGATTTTGGCTTTATCGGGAATTTCCAGCATAGAAGACGTCAAGAAGTACAAGTACGAGGACAATGTGGATGGTTTCTTGATCGGTGAGAGTTTAATGAGAGCAGAAGAAAGAGGTGAAGCTGGTAAGTTTTTGGGAGAATTGATCAACTGTTAATAGAAAGAATGGATGAAGAATGAATAGAAATAAGTAGGAATAGAAAGGCAGTTGGGTGAATGTAGAATAGACAGAATGGCACCAATAACATCCATTCTCATTAAATATGTTTGATCTTTTCACGACCGAACTGAAATACTCACTAAATATTTTTGATCTTTTCAATACCATACTAAATCTTTTGAGGTTTTCGATCTCTTTTTTTAATCAAACGCGTCTAAAAAAGAACAACCATGGAAGCCAGAATTGACTCTACACTTATCGACAACCACAAAGGCCACGTCGTGCGCGTGATCGGCAAATGCGAGTCGTTTGACCAGATGTCCAGATCAGGAAGCATTGTCGCTACAGGACCTATCAACGTCAGTCTTCCTGATGGCGAAGATATGGTCGTGGGGAAGAACTACGAAGTCACAGGAAAGGTTTCCGCTGACGGAAGCAAAATATCAGGCTACAAGGTGTTGGAGTTGTCCGACAACTTGAACTTGGATGCTGCTCAGAAAATGGCGCGTTTCACTCACAAGGTACCAGAGTTGTACTCTGATTCAGCTTAAAAGAGATAATTGATAAAGGAATGGTATGTAAGATATAGCAAAGATCGTTAAATGGAAGTGTTCATCTTATTCTTGTAAGTTAAATCAATCGTATACAACTTGTTGTAGGTTAACTCAATGGCATTCATCTTGTAAGCTAAATGGTATCCATCTTATAAGTTAGATTGACGGTATTCATTGGAAGTTGACTTGATCTACTTCAGACTCCATATGGAACCATGATCAGTCCCAACGCGATCTCCCAACTTCGTTAACATCACCTGTTTTCTACATTTGCGCATCAATACTTCTTAACTCATTATAAACCACGTAAATCATCAGCCAAAACCTGGAAACGCTTTTCGGATCCCAGACTCACATACTTCTCGTTGGCCAACTTAAGCCAGTTACCTGCTGTGAAGTCAACGCCGGAGCTCTTCAAGTTACCATAAGCAATCGCCAATCTATAAGCAGACTCGCTGCTTGAGTCCACCAAAATATCACCATTCGTGTTTGCAAACTCCACTATAGGCTGTGCAGACTTGGGGTTAGTCTTGAAAGCAGAAGTACGAATGTGATTGGCAGACAAGTTGTAGACGAGTGTAGATGCCATCATGAGCGCAGTGTTGTAGAATTTGTTCTCCTTTGCTGTGGCATTGTGGGAAATTTTCCTCAAGATCTGAGTGAGTTTCGTGAGCATTTCCTTGAAGAACTCGTTGTACTCATACTTACCATTTTCCAACGGGTCCACGTATAATTGCACAAACAACACACTTTCGATCAAGTTCGAAATGGCCTTCAATAAAACGGTCAACAATGGGAGTTGGTTCTCATCAATCAAGTCAAATCCCAGAGTGAGCGCTTTGAGAACAACCTCAGCACCTTCCGTGGAGGTGAGAACATGGGCAGCTGTGACACGGGGAACTGCTACTCTCAACAAGTCGTATCCAACCAACCTGCTTTCAGGCTTCCATGTCAGCATGATCTTTGCAATGAACTGTGTGATCAACTCAAGTGCTTCCTTTGAATTGAGACTAATCAAGTAGATGTTGATCACTCCGATATCCAGCTCGGTGAACTGATTTTTGGCTTCTTGTTCAGTGTTGAACTTCACCACGCCCTTCATCAAGCGCTCCGAAACATAGTCTTTGAAGTTGATAAAGGTCGTTTCTGGAATCACCTTGAGCTCATGTGATCTGTTGTGGCTGTCAGCATATGGGTTCTCCACCGGCTCAGAAGACTGCTGATCCAACGAAATGCCTTCAGTGTTTTTCTGGATGAACTGGACGACTTCCTCTGTATAGCTGGATGGCAATTCATTGTCAGCCAAAAAGCGCTGAGCTGCGGTGTATGGGTTGTCAGTCACATTATATGGTAACTTCAAAGGTGGCTCTCCTTCTCTGACATCCACATCAAACACATAGTCCCACATTTTACCTCCATACTCTTTCTTTTCGGTATTCTTAGACGAACCAACAACATCTCCAATCTTGACCCATTCACCACTTGCCCATTGGTGAGCCTCGACAACACCAGCAGGCGATTTCACCATGATCACTGCTCCTTCCTGCTTTCCGGGATTCGAGAGTGCGTCGTAGCCTGGAATATCAGTCTTCTTCAAATCGTCTAAAGACTGCTCTGCGATACTGGATTGCTGTACAGTTTCACGGAACTCATCAAGTTCAGACTGTGGAGCTTGGCGATTGGCTTCACGACTAAACACACGGATGGTTTTGTCCGAACATCCAACGCAAATGTCGCCATTATCTAAAGGTGCAACACACCACACGGAAACACATGGAAGCGTGATCACTTGCAAGATGTTACCATCTCTCCAGATTCTCACCGTACGATCTTCACCGGTTGAAACCAAGTCACCATTTGGCAAAATGTTCAAGTCGTACACAAAAGAATCGTGTCCAGATAAGGTCTGCAAGACGTTTCCGGATTCGATATCCCAAATCTTGATAGTTCCATCATTGGATGCTGAGGCAAACGTTTTGCCACCTGGCAAAACTAATAACTTTCTCACCACATCAGCATGTCCATCATACTTTCTCAATTCCTGGTCTCCAAGCCATAATCTAATAGTTCTATCAGCAGAGCAGGTGAGATACTTCTCCCCACCGACTATTTTAGCATCCCACACAGCTGCTTCATGGCCCTTCAAATCGAACTTGAGCTGGTACGTAGTCAAATCCCAGACCTTTGCTGTAGTATCCCAGGATGCAGAAGCAATTTCCTCTTCTTTGTAATCGAGCGAACAAACGTTGCCTTGGTGCCCGATCAACTGATACACAGTAGGGTCCTCAATCTTTCCAATTGAGGCCATATCCGCAAGATAAATCATAGCATCCTGGCCAGCATTTGCAATCAATGGTTCAAGTTCACGATCAACAAAAGTCAATGAGTTAATGAATGTGGTTGTTGGCGAGTGGAACGCCACTGTAGAGTCCGATCCAGTAGACTTTGCCCATCCAGATTCTGGAACTGCTGCTTTCCAGAGTCTAACCGTACTGTCTCTCAGTGCAGATACGATGGTGGTGCTGTCGGGACTTGCAATTCCTCTGACATCTTGTTCATGGCCACTCAATGTGGCACTCAACTTGAAGGACATGGTGATTGAAATTGAGACAAAAAGTACCAGATCTCAGTCAAGTATTTCTAATAGTTAACGTGATTCAAGTCACATGATGCTATGTCTATAACAAGATACATCTTTGTGATGATGTGGGCGTGTACAAAGGCGACCTTGAAGAGAAGGTACTTTGGCGTCATAATTGTAGCATAATAGCGTGTGTTGGGCTATTTTCTGGAAAGATGGAGTAAATATGGTTCAAGAAGTCTAGTTATATAAAGTGCGGCAATCAAACATTTAAGGAAGTACTTTCAAACGCAATACTTTCAAACACAATACTTTCAAACATTTACTGTCAAACATAACGCCTCAGTTACTATATCATCTTATGCCTAATATAACTCAACAAATCTACTCACCATTTAATTCTTTCAATTAATTCTTTTTGTGTACAGCTATGACAGAAGTCGAACCACTTCCCAAGAAACAGAAATCCTTGGACTTTCGCGCTATCCCTAAAGGATGCGCCCATTACCTACGACTGATCAAAAGCTCTCGGTCGTTTGGGAACCTCTTGAAGCCACAACCTGAAGTTGTCCCTAACCCATATATTTTGCAGCCAGCATACGAAAAAACGGTGCTATTCTATTCGGAACTGGATTTGGCCTTAGTTGCTCCATATGGGACACGCGACAACTACAGCAAGAGGATAACTTGATGACTTTGGTTACCAGGTTTCTACTTCACTTCTCTTTTACTCATTTCTCATTACTGTCTAACTAACCTGCTAAGATGGCCCAAATTCTCGGGCTTGTCTAACTAATTACTTGACTAACAAGCTGCTGCTTGTTGATAGATTTCATGTCAATCCTCATGTATGAAATATTTCCTGAAAACCATCTGCTGACATATTTCATCTGCTGACTTTCCTGTCTGACTGCCATCTTCTGCTTAACTAACCTGTTTGCGCTTGGGCTTGACAGCCTCCTCCACAACTGGCAACGGAACACTGAAGCTCTTGCGTTTCCTGCGCACCTCAAACAGGTCGTCTGTTTCCTGGACATTCGGCTCTTCAAACAAGTCCTGCTCATCTCCAAACAACCGGTTGAGAAGCGCGTAGCTCTTGACACCCGCAATCTCAAGTGTCAACATCACCTGTGGTAGGATCTTCGCATTCAACTTCTCCTCGTAATCTCCATCGTCGTACAACTTGTATATCACTAACCGCTTATCGAGTGTAGTGCAAATCGCATAAATGGGTGCAAACTCAAGCGACGATCTGCGTCTGCGCTTTTCAGCAGCAACGACCTTTATTGTCGCCACAGGGCCAATGTCCAACCCGTCGAACTTCAAGACGTGCTTGCGTGTTTCCGCATCAATGATTCCAATCTGCGACATCGAGTCGCTGTAAATTAAATAGTGGTCCATAAACCTCATCAACGACGTGATTGCAAAGTGCGAAACTTGAAATGACGTGACACCGCGCTCATGCGCAACGTTGTATACCAAAACCTTGCCGAATTGGGTTCCGCAGGCAATCATGCCTCCACCGAGAAAACATACCGAAACAACCCGATTGGGCAGGATATGGTAAGAGTCACGATCAGTACTGGACTCATGCTTGTCCTTTGCCTCCCAAACCGGATAGAGGGCCGTAACCTGCCAGCCTCTGGTGCGGTCATATCGCTCTTCATTTCTGAGTCTTGCTCTAGCCAAGTTTTGGTTTGTTATCACACTGCGAAGTGACCGGTGCGAAAGAGTTGATCTCAAGTCACTGTGCTCAATAACATATTCCTTATCTGCATCGATTTCGTAGAGCCTCAAGTCCACGTCAATTCCCGCACACGCCACAAGAATCCTATTTCCGTGCTGAGCAAGACGAACATCCGATACTTGCTTATTGACCATGTAAACTTTGTAACTCTCATCAGCGTCGTCGTTGACTAAATCACGTAGAATCAACTTACCCTCATGTGAACACGTATACAAGAACTTCTTGTTGTGTAGACCAATCCCAACAATATGGTCGGTTTGTGACGTGATTGCATTCTTCCACTCCTTAAAAAGTTGGTACTTGGTGGAGGTTCTTTCAAACAATTGCACTAGACCAGACCGTTTTGCCACCGCGAGGAATTGCTTGTTGTTGAAGCTAAAATACTTGGTCTTAGCTGTGGTTTCGTTGTCTTTTTGGTATGGAGCATGCTTGATGTTGATGTCCAAGTGCTGGTCACAAGAGTTTAAAGTCACCACTTAGTGTTAGTAATCTCAACGTATTCATTGACCATTGCCTGTCCACACTGCCGTACATACCTTGTATACCTCCAGCAGCCTGGGTAGACACAAACAAGTCCATTCTGAAGAAGAACTTGTTTGCGAATGTTGGCTTTTCTGTGGGGTCGCCGTCCCCGCGAAATCCCCTGAATGCCACAAAAAAGACTCCTGATCCAGTTGGGGGACGTTGGGGGAGTACGAGTGTTTTCGAGGACAAGTTGGAGGATGTTGATGGGGAAACCGTGATCCACCTAATTCGAAGGTGAATACTAAATTGCCCGGTGTTGGGTCTGAACTGGGTAGTGCCAGCATATTTAGGTTGCAAATTTTATCGCAATCAGTAAGTCTTGAAATAGGTCTAGTCGATCACTATCGTAATTTCACCTCTTAACCTCTAGTCTCTCTAATCACCTCACCTTCGTCCATTACCTCCTCTTCTTATCCTCAAGTCTCTCTAATTACATCATTTCCTTCCCTACACTCTTCCTTTCTACTCTTATATTACATCCTAAATAGCCTTCTCCAACATGGAGTCTCTGGCTGGGCCAGTACCAACCCACTGGATTGGAACCTGCAAATAGTCCTCAATGTAAGCCAAGTACTTCTTGGCGTTCTCTGGCAAGTCGTCGTAAGACTTGATCTTGGTGATGTCAGATTCCCAACCTGGCAAGGTGACGTACTCAACCTCGACCTTAGCCAAGTCGAGCAAATCAGCAGGGAAGCTGGACAACTTCTTGCCGTTCAACTTGTAACCGACGGCGATCTGGATCTCCTTGAAGCCATCCAAAACGTCCAACTTGGTGATGTTGAGCGAAGTGTAACCGTTGATCATGTTGGAGTACTTAAGCACAACCAAGTCCAACCAACCACATCTTCTCTTTCTACCAGTGGTGACACCGTACTCGGCACCAACAGTCTGCAAAGTCTCACCGTCAGCGTTCAACTGCTCGGATGGGAATGGACCCTCACCAACTCTGGTGGTGTAAGCCTTCACAACACCGTACACGTTCTTAATGTGTCTTGGAGCAATACCCAAACCAGTCAAAACACCACCGATACCAGTGGACGACGAAGTAACAAATGGGTAGGTACCAAAGTCAATGTCCAACATCAAGGCGTTGGCACCCTCAACGAGAATCTTCTTCTTGTCAGCAATGGCCTTGTTCATGAAGTCAACAGAGTCAACAACAAAAGGTGCCAACTCAGTTCTGTACTTCTCGTATCTGGCCAATTCTCCCTCGGCATCGTAGTCAAACTCACCGTATCTCTTGATTCTGGTCTCAACAAGACGCCAGTATCTCTTCTTGAACTCCTCCCAAGCATTTGGGTCTGGGTTCACCAAGTGGTGCACTCTGATACCAGATCTAGAGGCCTTGGTCGAGTAGGTTGGACCAATACCTTTACCGGTGGTACCGATAGATTTCTTGTCGGTTGACAATTCAGCTTCCTTCAACTTGTCAGTTCTCTGGTGGAAGTCAAACACAAGGTGAGCACGGTCAGAGATGAACAAACGGTCACGGCAGTGCAAACCCTTCTTCTCCAAGTTGCCCAACTCTTCAAAGAGAGATGGAACATGGATGACAACACCCGATCCAACAAGGTTGATACAGTTAGGGTTGACAAGACCAGATGGCAACATGTGGAAGTCGTACTTCTTGTCACCAACCACAATGGTGTGGCCGGCATTGTTACCACCTTGACATCTAGCACACACATCGATGGTGTCACACAAAACATCCACCAACTTACCCTTACCTTCATCTCCCCATTGCGAACCTAAAACAACGTCACACATATTATTTTCAAAAAGCTTATAAGAACTAGATACACTCCAGTAATGAACGGATCCCGTTAAAACCAAAAACCTGAAAGTTTGGAATGTCCCCGGTTTTATAGGAAATTTTTTCGCTCATTCATCCCACGTGATGTGACTCCATCGAAATTAGAACCCACGCAAAAAGATTGACTCTGAATGGAGGGAGCTTAGGAGGTAGCTACATTGTTTATACTAGAATATATTTATACTACGCTTAGTTCAACTTGGTGAGGATGGCGTCAGTGAACTCAGTGGTGGAAGAAGAACCACCAATGTCCTTGGTTCTGACGTTACCATCAGCAATCACATCGTAGGTAGCCTTAGAGATCTTGTCAGCAGACTCGTTGAGGCCCAAGTGTCTCAACAACATAGCAGCAGACAAAATCATGGCGGTTGGGTTGGCAGTGTTCTGACCCTTGATGTCCAAACCAACGTGACGACAACCTGGCTCGAAGACAGCGTACTCTCTACCGAAGTTGGCACCTGGGACCAAACCTGGACCACCAATCAAAGCAGCACCAATGTTGGACAAGATGGAACCGTACAAGTTAGGAGTGACCAAGACGTCGAACTGCTGTGGCTTTGCAACAGCCTGCATGGAGGCGTTGTCGACAATCAAGTCGTTGACCTCAATACCTGGGTAGTCCTGGGCAATGTCCTTGACAGTCTGTCTGAACAAACCGTCACCCAACTTCATGATGTTGGCCTTGTGGATGGCGGTAACCAACTTTCTGTCGTTCTTCTTAGCGAAGTCAAAGGCGAATCTGGCAATTCTCTCAGACTTGAATCTGGTCATGATCTTCAAGGACTCCACAACACCTGGGTAAGAAGAGTGCTCCAAACCGGAGTACTCACCCTCGGTGTTCTCTCTGACAAGAGCAAAGTCAATGCCGTCCAATCTGGATTTCACACCTGGGATGCTCTTGATCAAGACGAGCGAAGCGAAAATGTCCAACTCCTTTCTCAATGCAACGTTCAAGGACTTGCCGGAACCACCAGTTGGGGTGTACAAGATACCCTTCAAACCAACCTTGTTTCTCTTCAAGGACTCGACAGCCTCGGCAACACCGTTCTTACCGCTGTTCTCCAAACCGGAGACGTCGACGAGCTCCCAGTCGATTGGGACGTTCTGGTCCTTGAAGATGGTCTTCACGGAGTCGGTGATTTCCTGACCGATACCGTCACCTGGAATCAAGGTGACAGTGTATCTGCCACCGTACTTCTTTGGCAAGACAGACTCCGGCGAGGCGAAAGTGGCCAAGGAGCGAATAGTGGTCTGGCTGTTAGTACACGTTCTCTAGAATCAACTTCCATGGGACAAATACATTGAATTGTCTGCCATTGGCAGAATCATTCGAAATCCCTAGCTTGTTTCAACATACCTTTGGTGCAATGACAGATCTGAGCATTGTGTGTTGTTGCGATGAAAGGAGAAGATAGAATCAAATAATCGCTTTGTATTAAAAAAATTTATCCTGGTTCCGCGAAAAAATTGTACGAAGAGGTAGCGAACGGCAACGTCAATGGAGCCATTTTCTGCGAGAAAGGATCCATCGGAACTGGAATCCCAACTGCCAATTCTATCCCTGTGTTATCCTACCTTGACTCCGAGGTCCCGTCTCTACTCCTCTTCGACTTAGCTTCGGAAACAGCTGCGCTCGGAGCCGGGGCTCTCGACAGCCTCTGATTGGTCCGTTTATTTTGATTTATGGATGAATTCGGAGTTCGGAAAGGAGATCATCGGAGACGCACGTGTCCTGGCACATGATCTGTCACGTGAACAGCGTCCATTTCATTCAACTTTTCTTCCTCACGTGCCCAAATCCCCTTCTTACTCAACATGTCAGCCCTCCCTACGCTCAAAAACGCCAGCAAGGCCTTGTACCAGGAGCTCCTTGTCTTGCAGAACATAGCCAGTGCTACGCACAATGCTAAGGACTTGGAAAAACAAAAGGCTAGACTCCAGTACCAGAAATTGACTGCGCTCAAGCAGAACCAGGACGTTTCTGCACTTGACGACAAGATCGCCGCTTTGGACGGCAAGTTGAACAACAAAGAGGCTGATGAGCTTACAGACATCAAGCTTTTTGATGTATTGGTTGGAGATGGAGAAGAAACTCGCCACAAGGTCAACTACTTGACCAATGTTACAGCCTTTTTAAAGAGTCAGAGAGTGTACTCTGAATTGTTAGAGAGATACAACCCAGGCTTGACTTTCCAGCAGGATGACAATGTGAGAAAGACTGCTAATAGAGTTGGGTTGTCTGTGCCAGAGTAGAAGGTATTCGAGACGAAATAATGAATCGGAAAGTCATTTAAGGGAATGAAGAAGAAACTGGGAAAGTGAAAGAGAGAGGTAGTTTGTGAAGCTGTAACATGGTGGAATCAGTAATCAGAACGCAAGAGGGGATAAAGGAGCATGATGACGAAAGATGAAGGGGTGACCCAAGAAAATCGCTCAGTGGTGTAATTTTTGTCATGTACTCACCAAACTTCGTAAATATTGTACATAGAATGAAGCGATTTTCCCCTCCAGTTATTTCAAGCTCTTGTACTGTGCTGATCGCCCCATTGCTGGCTCTGCTTTTTGCGTTCACTGCCGGCTTTCCGAAACGGCCGTATGTGGTAAAAAAAAGTCAAGATGGTTAGGCTAAAAAAACCCAAAAACTAGGGCTATGAGCGGAATTTCTGAACGATCATAGTTCAAAGTGCCCCGCTAGTATTGTCTCATATTCTTATTCCATTTTTATTCCTATAATACAATATAATACAAACCCATCCTTAAAGCACTTCTACATGGAAGTGAAAACACTTTTGATGGAATTAAAACCATCCTTTTGATGAAAGTGAAACCTTCTACCTTTTTCTTTTGGATCCACCCACGCAAACAAAGTCCACCTCCTCATCTTGCCGCCTCTTTAATTTACAGTTGGCCATCAACAAGCCCGGTCTTCTAGCTTTGAGGGCGTTATTTTCCACTGCAAACTTCTTCAAGTTTTCTATCATAAGCAAGTCGTCGTAAAAGTTGTGGTTGAGGGGCTGTACGGATGGTCTTGCATTGGAAAGGAGTCTGAATGCTGCAGCAATGTTGTAGTTATACGTGTCCATGAGATATGCTATGCACACTGCTGTGGAGATACTAGCATTGCCACTCTCACTCACAATCAAAACCTGGCTCAGCTGGTTGATGGTTTTGAACAACTTGATTAAACGCGTCAAGTTGAAGAAATGCGTTTGTAAGTTGCCCGTCAAAAGTGGGGATGATAGCGCCAATTGGTTATTTTGAGGGAGTTCGTGGATGAGGTTCACCGACTCTGGGTTGTTGCTGTAGAAATGTGTGAGGTAGTTCTGCAAGATTCGATTATACTGCTTGACAAACTCACGCAAGTGCTGCACCGAAAAGTCCCGACATGCGCGTTCTTCCAGGAAGCTGGGGTCCAAACTCAACACCATCACGTCCGATGACAACAGAACCGAGTCTAAAACGCGAAGAAATCTGAAGGTGTCGCCACAGTTGATGACAATTTTCACATCATTGTGCGAACTGGTGAACCCATTGGCCAAACAGTCGTACGACCCAAGCCACACGCTAGGGGCGATTTCCTGTGCAGTAGACTCGTTGAAGCCAAACATATCATGGTGGTGCATTTGTGTGGTTGGCATCGCAGCGTTGCACCCAAAGGCATTTGAGGGCATCCCATCGAAAGTCTGGAACATCATATTGACAGTTGAATGCAAAAGAGTGTTGCAGCCAAAAACTCCAGGAGACGTTTTGGACCTGTAGTGCAAAACCTATTACGTGGGAGGACTTCGGTATATATATAATTCTAAAATGTTTTTATGCAACACCTTAGCTCCACCACGGCTCGCCGAAATGGGTTTGATATTTCCCAAAACTATACACAGGGACACACGTTAAAAGAAAATTTTCATCAGCAGCCTGGAACTGAAAACGATTGTGCGCCAATAACTCCTCTTGCGTATGCAAGAAATGGCTTATGTCAGCTATGCTGGTTGTTACGTAATCATCCCTTGCGGCAATTTCGTGCGGAGATTTCTAGGCAGGTTTGTGCACGACAGCTTGCATTTTTGATACACACACGATCAGAACAAAAGCACGCACAAATCCCCTCTACTCTTTGGTAAGTACACGAAGTTCTCCTCTTCGGTAAATACACGAAAGCCGACGGTAGTTGCACGAACAGGCACTCTCGGTACTTGCACGACGCCTCACTCTCGGTAGTTGCACGTACTGAGCATTCGGTATTCACACACTTTTTCTCCTCGGTAGTTGCACGAATACTTATGGTATACACACGATCATTTATTTTTGGTAGGTTCACGACTATGTCATTTCTTTCCGCCTTCTTGTGACGCCCGTTTGTGAGTTCTTTTGATTCGGTCATTGCTATGTTTTTCACGTGACGCAGTTCTCCACGTGAGTGGGGCATATAGTCCGAGTCCCCAACAATTCCACCCACAATATCCATGTTTACTTCCACCAGAACCGTGAGCAAGTTGTTTGCCCCAAAGGCACTTAGATTACAAGGCTTGGGAAGCCCAATTGGCATCCAAGCTGCCAAGATGCCATTGGCAAAGTTCAATTCGCAGCCTAGCTCTTTCACAAGATCTTTGAGCACGAAGTTCCAACCATTGACCGTTAGATCGGTTTCTCAGTCATTGACCTTCACAAGATCACTTTCCAATTCGCAGAATGCCTCTAAAGCAATCTCGCAGGCCTCCGTGATGACATCCTCCCGCTACCTCTGGTTGGCTCCGCTTCTCTTAGCTGCTGCTTTTGTTGGCAGTTCGCCTATTTCCAACGACGTTGCGATCCAGCAGTCTAAACCAGTTGTCAAGGTTGAAGAAGCACGTCAGTCACTTCTTGGAGACAGAATCAGCTACGAGGAATTGACATTGGGATCGATCACGGGTTTGTTTTTGGGAATCATCATTGGTAAGTTGTCCAGTGTGATCTCGTTGTTGGCGATCTCGCTGTACTTCTTCTTGCTGTTCTTGGAGACGCGCGGAATTGTGACCATTCCATGGAATGCCATTATCAACGTGGGCCGTGAGAAGTTTGACGTAAAAAGCTTGCTTTTCAACAAAATCGGTTTCAAGGTGTCTTTCCTCTTGACGTTTGTTATCGCTGCCTACAACATTTAGATAGATCGGAGTAAAATGCAATATATATGTAAGAGACTTGAAGCAATGATAGAGTAGTTGGGGTAGCATTGACCTCTGCAAGTAAAAGTAATGTGCAATTCCACGCAGAACTTTGATATAATTCCAGATCGTTAAACCACTAGAACGATTAACTTGTAATTCCGGATCTACTGCACTACCCAGTGGAGCCTGAATAACTCTTGACGGGGTTTGTCTTCCAAAACCTACGTCAGAGCTACTCCATACACCCTGGCTTCAACATCATGGAATGGTTGCGTGGTCTAGTTGGTTATGGCATCTGCTTAACACGCAGAACGTCCCCAGTTCGATCCTGGGCGGAATCAATTTTTTACTCCTAGTCCTTTGACAACAAGAGCACTGCTTGCGTACTCGATGTTTTTATCTGAATAAGCAGTCTCTTTTTTGGTAAGGTTGAACTTTTCAAAAATCAACCATAAAATTATCCTCAGGATCCTTCCTCGTCCTTCACTTTGCCTACTCTTCATATTCTATTCTCTTTTCTATTCTCTTTTCTAATATTTTTTCTATTTACTCAACCTTTGGCATGGCTGCAAAAACATCAAACGAACCAGTACCCACGTTCGACAACTTACCTGTGACAATACGTGCCGAAGGTGACTCCAACTTCTCACGCTCGCTATCCAAGACCGCCTTGGTCAAGAACTGACACGTGGTCTCGTACGACATCTTCATGAATGAGGAGGTCGAGGCCTCCATACCCTGTCTGTTGAAGGCCAAGTAGGTACCTTCACGCGTCATCATGTCACCGATCAAGTCCAAGTGACGCGAACTGACAGAGATACCATACGTGTCGAAAACTCTGTAGATTTCGTTCACGATGGTGTTACGTGCAGCCTCCACACCGTAAGTGTGCAAAACCGCCGCCACGTCGTTAGACGTGATGCTGTTGACGTCAATGAAGTCGTCCATCTCCCACATCAGCTGGAAGTTGACACCCTCGGTTGTCAAGATGCGCTTGCCATCAGTACCAGGAGCTGGGTGCAAACAACGTCCGATGTTAGGAATCTCACGAACAACAACCTTACGGCACAATTCCTCCACAATGTTCACCATCAAAATCTTCTGGATATCATTACCCAGCACTTCCATGGTGAAAGAGCACCACTCACCATCCTCGTCGTCAAAGTTGAACTTGGTGACAATGTTGTGTGCGGTGACGACCTCGGCTTGACGGTCACGAGCAGATCTAGACATGGTGGTTGGCTCCTTAACCTCTTCCTTGGCATCCTCCATCTCGACGTCAGAGTCGGAGTCGGAGTCTGAAGATTCAGAGTCGGAGTCGCTTGGAGAACCTTCCTCATCAGAAGTCTCCTCACCACGCTTCATAGTCTCGACCTCCTCGTCATCAGGACCGTCGTACAGCACGGCCTGCTTAGTCTCACGCTCATCATCGCCATCTTCAGGGTCGTCAAGGGAAACACGGGCAAGACGCTCAAAGTCGTCCTTTCCGCTGGACTTACCGATGTCCACGGCAACGTTTCTCTTCTGCTTCTTGATCTCACGAATGATCTGCAATTCCAACTTCTTCAAGAATTGCTTGGTGATCACATCCGCAAGATACTCGGATGAAACGTCATACTCACCCTGGTACTCTTCGCGAGGGAAGAAACGCAAACGGACGTCGTAGGAACGGACATTCTCACCACTAGCAGAGGCAGAAGTACGTTCAGTAACGACAACACGGTCAATGAACTCAGACAAAACCACACGAGCCACAGACTTACAGAATGCGTCCGCAGTGGCATCGCTCACATCCTTCAAGATTGGCAATGTCATCTGTGGGGTCTTGATAGCAGCAGAAGCAGTCATGATAATTTCTCTCATACGTGGGATACCCAACGTGACGTTAGCAGCACCGTGACCAGCAAAGTGGAAGGTGTTCAACGTCATCTGAGTAGATGGCTCACCAATAGATTGCGCAGCAATGATACCAACCGATTCACCTGGGTTGATCAACGAACGCATGTATTTGAGCTGCATCAAAGCACGGAACTTCTTCTCGGTGATCTTGCCCTTCTCTTCACCCTTCTTCTTGAACAAGTGTGAGTTCTTAGCCACAAACTCGTCCAAGCGCTCCTCGAACTTCTCAGAAACAGACCCCAAGTATCTCGATGGGTTCAACACGCTCAACACCGGGTCGTACTTGTTGGCCTGTTCGTAGTGTGGGACATCCTGCTGCTTCTTGGCCTGTTTCTTGACCTTCTTCATGTATGATCCAGCAGAATCGGTGTCCAAATGCGAGGATGCAAATTGAGGAGAGTTCTTGGTGAGCAATGCATCGTAGTTGTCCACACAGAACTGGAACTCGTTCATGTGCAGCTGCTTGGTGGTGTCAATAGCGTCACCACCGTACAAGAACTGGATCAAAGTACCATCACCATCACGAACAGAGTTGTCGTAACTCACGTGCACACCCTCCAACTGCTTGGTCAAACATCTCTGCAAGTAACCGGAACGGGAGGTCTTGACGGCAGTATCGATCAAACCTTCACGACCTGCCATACAGTGGAAGTAGTACTCTTGAGGACGGATACCAGAGTAGAAACGACCCTTGATGTAACCACCAGCACGGGCATCGGTCTCAAATGGCTTGAACAGCGGAAGGGTCTTACCTGACACCATCACTGGCACACGGCGACCCTCCAAAGCTTGCTGTCCCAAAAGACACATAATCTGAGAAACATTCACGTTAGAACCCTTAGCACCAGACAAGGCCATGGCCTGCATCGAGTTGTATGGGAAACGCTTCATGGTACCGCCAGGAACACACTTTGCAACAACCTGCGAGGTGATTGCGTTGACCTTGGACTGAGTGACAGCATCCAAAATACCCAACTTGTTGTCATCACGCAAAATGTCCTCAAGACGACGGAGCAATTCTGGGTCTGTTGGGCTGGTATCGTTGTCGAGGTTGGCAACCTCAGCAGCAGCACTACGACCAACATCCACCAGCTGCGACAAGATGTCGCGTCTCCACTGGTTACCTTCGGCAGTCAAACGCAAGTCATCCATACCACAGGTAAAGGCCTGCATCATGGTGTAGTTGGTGAATAAACGACCCAACACAGAAAGACACTTACCAGCGACAGAAGGACCGTATGCTTCATGCAAGGAATGCACCATACCGAACTGAGACGCACCGTACTGCGACTTATCGAGAATACCGCAAACCAACTCACCGTTGTGGAAGACCACCTCGTTCTCCTTCGAGCCTTCACCCCAGTACTCGTTCTTGATCTTGTTCTTCAGGTGCAAGTTCAAGCCTGGCACTCCCTCAGGAGTGATGTTGAGGAGCACAGTGGTGATGACCTGCTTACCAGTCCACATTGGCACTGGCTTGAAGATGGCAGGAGGAACTGTGATGATGCGAGCCTTACTGGTGTGACCGTCTTCAGGACGAAGACATCCGTAGATCAACTGCTGGTAGGTTTCACGGTTGAAGAGCGAGTCCTTGTTGGTCAACCAAACACCAACGGAAATGTGGTCCTGAATCAAACCACGCAAAGGTGCACCAGAGGTTGGTGTAAGGTACTGCAGGTCAGTGTTGGCCAAGTTCATGGCCTCGGCACGAGCGTTCTCGTTCTGTGGAAAGTGCATGTTCATTTCATCACCATCAAAGTCCGCATTGTACGCACCGGTATTGGCATAGTGCAAACGCAAAGTCTTTTCTCCTGGCAAAACCCTCACCATGTGTCCCATCATGGAGGCCTTGTGCAAAGTTGGTTGACGGTTCATAATCACCACGTCCTTGTTACGAATATGACGGTAGACCTTCTTGTTGACAGCTGGAGATGCACCTGCCGATGGGGTCATCAACTGGTTGGCAATGGTCTTACGCTGCTCCAATGTCATTCCAACAAGAGAAACAAGCTGGCCATCTTCGTTCTGGACCTGGACTGCACCAGGCCACTTGTCTGGACCGTTGATAACGGCTTGGCGCATAGCCGCAGCGTTGTGCGCAGTCACAGGTTCGGGGTATGTCAACTTCACTGCGAAAACTGGAGGAACACCAATCTCATTGGTTTCCAAGTTAGGGTCTGGAGAAATGACCGAACGAGCAGCGTAGTTCACACGCTTACCCATCATGTGCTTACGGAAAAGACCCTCCTTCTTCTCCAATGCCTGTTTAATACCTGGGGTGGGCACCTTTCCGGCTGGTGCATTGGAGTTCTTAGTGGCATCGATGAATCCGTTGACGTCGTTCTGGATAGTGACAAATGCGTTCATCAATCTGTTGAACACAATCTTACGCTGCTCCACCGACAACTTGGCACGGTACTGTGTCAGGATCTGCTCGTTCAAGTCACGGATCAAGAGACATGTCTTGAGCACGTTGGAGAGCAACTCGTTCTGGGCGTTTTCGTGGATCTCATCTCCGAGCTTCGAAGGCAACCGGAAACGAGTCAGTGGCACCAAAATAGTCTGCTTGAAGAAAATGTCGGCAGAAACAGTTTCGGTCAGAGGTCTAGAGTGGAAAACCACACGGAAAACGGCCTGTTCGTTCTCAAAGAGAGAGCGCATCAAGTTGCGCACCTCAGTTGACAAAACGTACTTGGCACCGTCCTTGTGCTTGATGTTAGGCATGTCGTTACCATTGCGGTTACCACGAACCAAGTCAGGACGAACAACACCCTTGACACGGTTGTTTGTCAATTTCTTGTCTGGTAATGCGTTCTCAAAGATCTTGACAAATCCATCCTTACGGAAAGAAGGAGAGTACATGGAACACTGGGCACACTTTCCACGGCTGAGAGCACGCTTGTAGAAGGAGTGGATGGTGCGCTTACGCTCATCGAGGACAGTGGCAGTCAAAACACCTTGGCTGGTAGTACGACCCTCCTTCATTGCTTTGGCGATGGCCAACTCAACGAATTGGTCTCTCAGAGCACGCAAAGCACTCAGTTCTTCCTTGCCGATCTTGGGGGATTCGTCATCCTCTTCACCCTCTTCAGCCTCCAAGGTGACAGGACGGAGGTTCTCCAACTCCTCGGCTTCTTCAAGGAGACCGTACTGGAGCAAGCGCAACTTGCACTGGTACTCGTGGACCTCCTTGGAGTCCATGCGCAAGTGGTGGCAGTAGAGACAGGTAGACCTGAGAAGAATGTAAAGCTGGTTGAAGAAAAGTGGGTTGTACACTGGCACTGGGAGTTCGATGTGACCAAGATGTCCAGGGCAGAATTTATCGTCGAGGCCACAGGTGTGACAGATGTTGCGCAAGAAGGCACCCATACTGAGGTCATAGAGACCACCAGAAACAGGGTGTCCAAGGTTGTCAAACACAACAGGGTTGGTCACCTGCTTGGCCGAAAGCAGTCTGATCTCATCATCCGATAAGACACTGAAATCAACACTTGCAATCTCAGACCCAACGGGCTTGGAGATATCCATGGTGGTTGTGATTAATTTTTTCGATGAGCTGAAAAAAGTGAAGAAAAAGAAAATGTATAACCAAGTGCGATGGAAATACCAGTAGGATGAAGAGACTAGATTAACACAGAGAAAGCAACAATATGAAAGGTAGTTCGGACCATTCTGAACTTGTTGGAATTGAGTTAAGTTTAGGACGTAAACATTGTTAAAAACGTAAACATTGTGAAATATAACCATTTGGGAGATTGTGAGAAATTATATAATCATTTATATAATCATCGGATAATGTTACTATGTTAGTAAGCGTATGCACTCCAAGTCATTGCGGAACTTAGCGTAAACAACGATAGAAATGTTGATAACATTCTGATTCACAAAGTTCATCTCATCGAAAAAAGGTGATAGGATGATCTGAAAAAAGATCTAGCCGAAATAGTAGTACAACATTTAATTGGATCTTTAAACTATCAAGAAATTATGTGTGTCTGTCATCTATTGTAACTCTTTGTTTTACATCATTCCAATACTCTTACTTATTCAATCTTATTCAATCTACTTATTTCCTCCCAAGTGCAATCCCTTTCTCAATGCCTTCACACCACCACCGATACCCTTACCAACGGTGCCAACACCCTTGGCAACACCCTTACCAGCACCAAGACCAACACCGCCAACTGCGCCGAATGCGTCACCGATGTTGGTTCCACTGGCCGCAGCAACGTTGATGATGAACTCAGGCTTGAACGACAACTTGACGAACACAACACCACCGTCGGTCTCCTCGTCGGTGACCAAAGGAACCTCTGCGTCGATCTGGTCACCGTTCACAGGAACGTCAGCCAACTCCAAGTAACCAATACCAAGCAAGTCGTTCTTCTCTGGACCCATGTCCCAGTCGAAACACACCACCTTGATAACAGAGTCGTACTTGTTGATCACAGGCACTGTGAAGCTCTCGTTCCAAGTAGGCTCCAAAGTCTTCTTCACCTTCTTGGTCTTGAAGAACGGAGTGTTGTCGGTGTTCAAGTACAACTCCACGAATGGGTCACTCTTTCCATTTCTGTCCGCAGCCATCAATCCTTCGGCGCGAACAACGTCCACCGTCAACTTACCCGAGTTGTCCTTGGAGTCCTGTGGAGGTATACCGTGGTCGTAGATGATTGGAACCCAGTCGAACTGAACCTTGAACAGCGCGTTGGCAGCACCGCTCAATTCTAAGCTCATTGGCTTCTCAAAACCGTTCTTGAGCAATTGAATAGTAGGGATGTTCACCTCGGCAACCGGCTCTTCAGCACGGTTGTCCTCTGGGTCCTTGACAAGACGGAATGTGGCCTGTGACCACTCCAATTCCTTGATCACAACGTCACCAGTAGCACCAATCTTATTCTGCTTCTTCAACTTGCGCGAGATATAGTCGTGGTGGCCGTGGTTGTCAAAGAATGCTTGGAGGTACAAGTCATCCTTCAGAACAGTGCCTTCGCTGATCTCGAAGATCAAAACACCACTCTTATATTCTTCAAGTTCATCAAGTGACAATCTGAGCTTCGAGCTGTCCACTTCGTCATCCAACTCTTCATTCTCCTTCTTGACCTTCTCATCCTCAGTGGTCTTCTCTTCCTTCAAGCCAACAGGAGCAGCGCCTGCCTTCTTGTCGGAGGACTTCTTCTTCTTGTCCTTTGATTCCTCTGCAGTACCCTCCCTGTCCTCTTCGTCCTTCTCCTTGAGTTCTTGCTCCTTCTTTTCCTTTTCCTTCTTGGCCTTGAGGGCAGCAGCGCGCTTCTTGTCCTTCTCCTCCTCTCTGTAGTCCTCATGAGTCATCACAGGCAAAGCAGGAATGAAACCAAGCGAGTAAGTCACACTACCCTTAGGACCCTTCTTGTGGATCAACTTGGATGTTCTCTTAGTGTGGTCAATGTTTTCCAAATACTGTCCCTTTTCGTCCTTACTGATAAGCGTGTTCAACTTGACGTCAAACGATCCCAAGGTACGATCTGGTGAATGCTTTTCAACATCCATCACTTCAACAGTCAACTTCTGGTTTGGAGATGAAATCGTAAAGTAGTGGACCTCGTTCCAAGTTGGGTTCAATGTTGACTCGATAGCAACAGTGCGCAGTCTTTCAAAACCGTTAACCAACAAACGGACGTATGGGTCAACCTTACCAATGTGCTCCAAGTTTCTCAAGTCTTCAGCATGTTCAATACTAACACGGACAGCTCCGATAGGTGGAGTGTATCCACCCAGACCTTCCAGATCCACTAAAGCAACAGGCTTCCACTTACAGCTAACGTTAACTTCTCCACCCTGTGTGAGTGGGAACCAAGTCAGTTCAACCTGAGTAGCATCAATCAATTCGTTCAAACGGGCATTGATCAGTCCAAGAGCCTTCCCGCTCTTGTCCTTCACAACAATCTTACATCTAGTCTTTGCACGGTTGTGCACAATACGCTCAACAGTGGCAGCCCAAGTTGGGTCGTTGGTACCCTTCTGCACACTGGTCGTGGAAACGTTCTCGCTGTCAACAAAGATCTCGGCAAATGTGTTAGCGCCCTTGTCGCCTCCCTTCAAGTGTCTTGCACCAGCGACTTCAATACGTGCAATACCAGTGTTCAAGTCTGGTGGTGGGATAACTGCACCGTCGACTTGTCTGACTGGCTCCAAGGTCTTCAAAAAGTGCAAACCAAACGAAAGCTCACCGACAGGCTTGTTGTTACGGATGATTGCGGCCTTCAAGTTAGGCTGCTTGTCGTTATCAAGCATTTTCTCAAGGTCAAACTGGACCAGACCAATCTGTCTGTCACTTCTACGCTGGTTGTAGTCGACAATAGTAATGTTCAAAGGCTCCGAAAGACTCTTGACAGGAATGTAGTGCTTTTCGTTCCAAACAGGGTTGCTAGTGTTGTCCTTGACCTTGGTCTTGGCCAAAACATCGTTCTTATATCCAAAGGTAACGTATGGGTCGACAGTGTTGCCGAAACGGTTTGCCTCTCTCAAGTTAGTAGCACCCTTGGCCTCAATCACCAACACACCGATTGCGGCGTCGAGGGCATTACCAAGAAGCAATTGCTGCAAGTTAATCTGGAACGACAATGGCGAGAAAACCATTGTACCAACGTACTTCTTCACCATATCGTTGATGAAAGGGAACAAACCTGGGAGCGCAAGCACTTCCCAAGTACTGCCAAATAACTGCGTGTTGAAGTCAAACTGAGGAGGTTCCAAAAGCGAGATGTTGACAGTCTCTACGTGTGGGAACGAAGTCATCATTCTCATACGAACACGGGCCAAGCCTCTCACGGAGACGTCAGAAACTGCGACTGGAATCTTGATTCCAAACAAATTGGCCTTGACCACAGTCTTCTGGTTCACGGCGTTCCTTTGCTGCTTCACAGTCAGGTCAACAGTAGCATTAGGAGTGAACGAAAATCCCCAGTCCATAACCACAATATCGTCCTTAGTACCGTGCAAAGTCTTCACCATGTCGATACGAGGTGGCTTAGTACCGGCAGTGAAGCTATCGATCCAAAGTGCCTTGACAAAAGCTGGGGCAGGCAGCGCAGCCAAAATAGGGTTCACTTGGTCACAAACAATCTGTGCAATGGAAGGCTCCAAAAACCACCAGAACTTTTCCAAAAAGGTGTTCAACCAGTCCATGGTCTCGTAGTCATCTTCAATCAGCTTCACGGAAAATTCACGCTGGGCCTGGTCACGCAAGTTAGTACGGTACTTCTTGATGGAAGTACGGTAGAGAATCGAAGTCACAATCATCACAAAAAAGAGCGGTGCAACAGAAAACCGGAACCATCCCAAGATCCACGAGAGAAGACCTCCAACAACGAGGTATCCCACATTGTGGTACCAGTCTCCATAGGCAACACTTGGTAAGTACTTGTCAAAAACAGAACCACGCGAAAGAAGATCAGCAATCTCGTCCTCGAATGTCAATGCATCCTCCTGGACCCATTGGCCAACTTCTTTCCATCCACGATATGTGGGCTCAACAGATTCACGAGGAGGAGGTTTGGTAGTGACACCAGTAAGATCAAGATCTTCCGATGGTTTGAGCTCCTCTTCTTCTTTCTTCACTGAAGTGGCACGCGTGGACTTGCGATTGAGACTTGTATCAGCTTTTACAACCTCGGGGTCAATGAATTTGTTCATGTCTTGGTTATTCACCCTCTCCGGAGCAATCTGCTCGGAAGGCTGAAGAATCTCATTAGGCTGGGCGGTTAGTATCGAGAATGGGAGAGATGGCTCAATTGAGTACTCACATTCGTAGGAGCAACTGGCTCCACTTCGTCAGACATGGCCAAAGTACTTTAGTTGCTTAACTTGCGGCTTGTTTTTTTTGGTGTAATTTCAGATGATCACGTGAATCGGCTGAACCGAGCCCTGAAACGAGAGGCTGATAACTTGTGCACGTCCCTCTTCACTGGTGTTTAGACGTGAGGATGGGACTTGTTGGCTTGTTCTGTGTTGTTTACGAGCTGATCCTCACGATTTGTGAATGCTGATACTACGGAATTCGTCTGTCTTCTCCGAACGGACAAATACTCACCCACAGGTGGGGCTGTGCTAAAACTGGGGTATAGTGATATTTCATGAGAATGTTACGTTTGCTATGCTTTCACTTCGCCTACTTTAATGTCTGCCTTTGCCAGCTCCCGTAACGTTTTCGGCTCTCTTCACTATTCCTTCCTTGAGTTCTATCAACCCCTGCAGTTTACACATCTTGCATAGAAGGTGAAAAGTGTCACAGAAACGAAATTTGATAGACGAACACGTACATCTGATACGAGTATAGCATTGAAGAAAGGGTTTGAGAGAGGGGTATGTTAATTATGCTTCTTCTATGGTGTACATTAACCGTTGATGTAGTTTTACCGTTGTGTTAAAAATTAGCATATTTTCTAGAAAAATATCGAACGTTGATCGTTGAAAATAGCAAGTTTAATTTTTCGGCCAGTAGCCCTGCCTTCTATAAGTTCTATAATATGGTGATATGATGATTCTCGACTTCAAAATGTTTCACCTTAATGCTTTCTTCCCCTTCTCTACCTACCCTCACATTCATACACCAAATCCATCAAATACGACTTCTTCGTGTAGTTGATTTCATCCAACGCATACACGTCCCTCGCACTGCCGGTATATTCCACTCTCAAAGCACCCACTCGCGCGTCCAATTCCAGTCTTCTCTGTTTAACTCTCTCGATCAAATCGCTCTCACCGTTCCGCTCAAGTGCGCTCAAGAAAGAAACGTAGATATCCTCCATGAGCCCATCCGTCAACTTGACCCATGACTGCTGTGGGACATCGAGTTTCGCTTCCACCAGGTACTTCTCCATGAAATGCTCCACCTGCTTTGAGAATTCCGCGCTGCCCTTGTAAGTGCCCACATCTTGCGTGATGTTCACGTTCCGGTTGTGAAAGTCAATGAGCTTTTCCGTGAGAACTACAAGCTGGTCGAGCTCCCAGTGTTTCTGGAAGAGCGTTCGGAAAATCCGCGTTGAAGGAGGGAGTCCGTACCTTTCCATCAACTCCAAGAGTGCAATTGAATCGCTTGCGTTGACAATCTCGAAAATCGTATAGAACATTTGCTCTGTGGGGTACACGCGGTACCGTTCAACTGGGGTTTCGGTGATTTGCGCAATATTCTCGTGCATCACAACCATGGAGTCGTAAGCTCTTCGTTGCTCTGGACCCAAACGCTTGTATACCCCCAATGCAACGTCGTCTGTTTCTTCAAACGGTTCCGCAACAAACATGTTGATGAAGAGAACGCGCGCGAGGTCCACGTTTGTAGTCGAGAGCGTTTTCAATAGAGAGCTTATGGAGTTGTGGAGAAGGGAAGTTTCAGTTTCTGAGAGATTCGGTTTAGTAGAAAGTGGTAAGTCCGATGTTGACTCACTTTTGTTACTGCCAGTTGAAGTTCCGATACTACCAGTTGATATTTCTCCAGAACCTCCAGTTGATACTTCTCCAGCACTTCCAGTCGATACTTCTTCAGTACTTCCAGTTCTTTCTCCATTACTTCCAGTTGATACTTCTTCAGCACTTCCAGTTGATACTTCAGTGCTTCCAGTTCCTTCTCCATTACTTCCAGTTCCTTCTCCATTACTCCCAGTTGATACTTCTCCAGTACCTCCAGTTCCTCCTCCAGTTGTTCCTTCTCCCCCCATCATCCTCTCCACCTCCTCCAAACTCCCCCTCTCAATCATTAATCTGAACGTCCTCTCATTTGGTCGCTGAATCTCTTCCGTTAATTCCTTCACGACATCTTCCTGCCCATGCCGTATCGCGTGGAAAAGTAGCACATTCTGCGTGTCGATCGGAACAAACCCCAACCTTGCGACCATAGTCTTCTTTATTTGCTCGCTGATGGTGGCGTTGAACGGCGTGTACCGCTGCTCGATGGAACTCCCTGGAATCTGAGCTACTCGCTCAATAATTTCGGCCTCATCTCTATAGAACAAAGTGTAGACCAATACATTTTGCTCTCCCACGGTCAACTCCAAGTTGTGTCTCTTCAAGTCGCTGAGAATGCGACTCACCTGCAGCACGTATTCCTGTCGTTTGGCCAACATATCGTTGAAGTCCGCTCCAATCAACGCATCGGCACGTCCTCTCAAAGTCGACTTGGAGAGCTTATTAGGACGCTGGAAACTGGAGTATTGGAAGAGAAACCGCTGAAGAAAGTCCGAGTACTCCTCAAAAGATAGCACCGAAAACGGATCGTCAAACTTGGAGTATGCCTCATATAATTGCGCGTGGTCTACCCGGGAATACTTGGTTGAGTTGGTGAACCAATTGATCACATTGTCAGTGGCTGTGAGCTCGATAGTAGAGCCTCTTCTGAGTGGGTATAAATGGCGAATGAAGTCATGATATGAAGATCCTCGAGAAACTTGTTTGTCCTTAAGCTCAGTAAACCTTTTCCGTCGCAGGTCGAGAACCTGTTGGTTGTACCAATATACCGATGCGTCTCCATCCAGAAGGCGCTCATAAAGCTCTGAGTCGCTGGTTGTTTTGTAGAACTGTTGTAGTTTGGTACGGTGCTTTGCGATGTTGTGCTCGATGGTATCTATAAGCGAGAGCTTAGACGGTCGCAATTGTGAAATCCATCGTTCGTACATGTAGAAGTTGAAAAGATAAAAGGTGATATGGTGATTTTACAAGGTGGTCACTTAGGTAATGTGATAATGATTATACCTTCCAAATCCTACTCTTTTAGATACCTTTTACCATACCTACTGTTTTGTACCTACTGTCTTGTACCTACTGCTGTAGAGACCTACCGTTTCTTATGGACTGATCTTGGTAATGTTCATGATATCGAACAATCCAACACTTATAATATTCTCATTAATAGTCTCTTACTCCTAATAACACTCATATCCTCATCACAATCATTTCAACACTCATCTCATCACAATCATCTCAACACTCATCTCCTCATCACAATCATCTCTATCACTTCTCTCACTCTCTATTATGTCTTTCAACTTTTCTAACGAAAAAACTTTTCAACACCATGAAGATCCAGACCAAAGCTAGAACGGTGCTCGAGAGAACCTCGCACTACCTCAAAGTGGGTGTGTTGAAGGAGAAGCCCGCATGGTACGACGTGGTGGGCGCACATCCTCCACATGTCAACCTCACCAAGAAGTCCAACTTGTTCAACAACGGTGCCCAAAAGGCAGACCCAAAGACCACTCTCTTCGAGAAGAACCCGCTCACAGAGATGTACAAGACCAGATTGCACAGCGCCGACAAGCACCAGCACAACAACAGCGTGTCGCGCGTACCCAAGTTGGAGTTTTTGGAGGACGAGTTGAGAAACGTCTTTTACCACCAGCATCCATGGGAGTTCTCGCGCCCCAAGAACTTGGTGGAAAACTCGGGAGACGACAACACCAAGTGCGATTGGAACACAATGTTGCAGTTCAACAAGCCGTTGGACGGTGAGAGTGTGGTGCAAAGAACTATTTTCTTGTTGCAAGAGTCCAAGAAGACCGACCAACCACTCAGTGTGTTCGAGGCCTACGACAAAGCTCGTTATGAATTCTACCAGTTGAGAATGCAGGAGGAGATGGACTCGGCTGTGTCCAGAGAAGAGTCTACCTTGTACGGTGCAGTGTACCCAACCACCAACCTCGAATGGGGTCTCCAGCAGGAGCAGGAGATCATCAACGACTGGGCCCAGATCGCCCAGGAGAAGACTAAGATTGCCCGTGCGAACGAGGGTAAGAACGACTCGTCCATGGGTGCATCGTTGGACTCCCCAGAGGCCGAGTCGAACATGTGGACTACGTAATGTAAATAGGATAGACAAGTACATAGAATCTAGGAAGCCATAATATAATGGAGAAAGATGAAGTGATCAAGGAGTTATGATGAAGTTACGATAAAGTATGATAAAGATGATGATTGAGTTCTGTTAAAGTTGATGATATAAGTGTTAATCATCGTTGCTTGTATCTCATTTCGAAGATGGCTGATAATAGTGATTGATGTTTGTCCTTAAGTAACCTCAGCTAAGTTAATTCCAAAGAAATCTTCACTAATACCTTTCACCAATAGCCTTCACTTATATCACCAAATATCTTCATACTTCACCAGATATCACACTTCACCAAATATCATACTTCACCAAATATCATACTTCACCAAATATCAATCATACCTTTCACCTTTCACCTTTCACCCTTCTCTTCTCATACCTTCAACCCTTCTCTTCCCCTACATCCAATCTTGTTATATCGATTATCATACACGATCTATAACGGCATCACCTGTTCTGTTCCTTTAGTGGTGGTGCTCCTCCTTCTTCACAAACTTGTCGTAAGCAAGGTACACAGCAAATGCACCCACGGCTATACCGAAGCCTGGGAATGCGTTCTTGAATCTGTTGATGCGCGAGAACTCGCCTTCGAATCTCCAAGCGTCTCTTTTAGCCCAAGGGTTAGCCATCTTGTTGAATATTTTTCTTTGATTTAATTGGTGAAAAAACAAAATGAGCATTTCTGAGCGAAGCGAAGAATTGCGATATAGATATTGAGAAGTGGATTAGTCGAAGAAGTCGATTAGGATAATTGAGGAGTATTTCAGGGCTTTCTATGAAGACACTATTAGTGGAATTGGCGATTCTGAGGAATAATTCTGATTTTGAACTGAACTGATTCGAAAGTTGCAACTTCAGTTTGACTTCCGTTTACGTCATACTTTGCTTAGTTTCTTCCTCATCCTTTCCTATACTTCCTTCCCATCCTTTCCTTACTTCCTTCCCATCCTTTCCTATACTTCCCTCCCATCGTTTCCTCTCCTTCCTTTGTCTCCTTCTACTCCCTTCCTCCTTCTACTTCCTTATTGGTCCCATCTAATGACCTACATAATCCTAAATAACAACCCGTGCCATTAAACAAAAATATCGTCTGTGAGTCCCATTTACCAACAATCCAATCCACTATCTTCAAATATTCTCCTACTTCTTCCTCCCGGCATCCTTCTTATGCGTCTTGCTGTGCTGCGCCAAATTGTCTGTCCTCAGAAACCGCTTGTCGCAGAACTCGCACGCATACGGCCGCTCCTTCAGGTGCACCGATCTGATATGCCTCTTGAGGTGCTCTGACCGCTTGAACGACTTGTCGCACTCCGCACACTGGAAAGACCCGTCCACTCCAGGGTGCATGCCGCCGCTCTTGGGTGGACTCACGCCAAGCGGAATGTCCACCTTGTGTACGCTGTTGCTGCGGTTGCGCACCAGTGACGTAGATCCAGACCGGCTGCGGTTCTTAGTCACCTTTGTTGGCGCAGGGAGCTGTGGCATTTCGTCCTTCATTGATTTGCGTCTTTTCTTATCGGTCAAGAACCCATTGAGGAGGTCCACCGGAACCGCCTCCGGGACGTTCACGTTGAACAACCGCGTGTTGCGCTTGCGTGAATCATACAGATATGACTGTGACCTTGGCTTTCCCGTTTCAAACGTAAAGAGATCGTTGCCCACCACATCCGGTGACTCATCCACTGCGCTGTCATTCTGCTCCCAGTACGAAATCGCACTGTAGCACTCACTCACCTTGAAATCGAGCTCAGGTTTGGTGAAGAGCGTGGGAGGGGCGCCTGGGCTCTGGTTTGGAAGCTTGGGAATCACAGCAGGCGAAACTAGCGTCTGTTCCGGCAGACCCAAAAAGCGCAGCCCTGGCGAGAGTTGTGGTGTGATGTTTTTCATAGGTTGGACAGGCGTCTGAACGGGCATACTGTTAACAGGCATGGCTTGGTTCACAGGAATGTTCTGGCTAACAGGAATGGTTTGGTTCATAACTGGCACATTTTGGTTCATACTTCCCTGAACGACATTCCCATTTCCTACACTTCCACCTTGCATGTTCTGTCCACCCATTCTCTGGTTCAACAACTCCTTAGGGTTGACTGTCCCGCCGGCGGGATCCTTCTCTGCTCTGATTGTGGCCACCAGACTCGCGAGGTCCACGTCCATGAGCTCCTGATCCATTCCCATGACATGTTCGTAAACCGGCGAAGGCGACTCAAACAGCAGCAGCAGCCCCAATCCAAGCGAAAGCAACGTCATCTTGTCAATGGGCACCGACTGCAGGTGTCTGTGGGCAAAGCGCAGCTCACTGTGTGCTGAAGACTCACTCGCCAAGTTTGGAGTACCCAAGGAAATGTGTGACGACGAAGAAGAGAGCGTAGGCGAGCGCGAGTTGGCAACAGCAGGTAATCCGTCTCTGGAACTGTCGTTGACAGACTTCATCGATGTCTCTCTGCCATTTTGAAACGGGAAAGCAATCATTTCGTCGATCGTGAGGTCCGTGAGGGCTGTGGTGTCCGTCCCGCGGAACAGGGAGTAGTCCAGCCACTGTTGAACCGCAAGTGGGTCGTAGAAGCCGTCCTGGTCGTCGTAATGAGACATGTGTAGCTGAGGGTGTGTGATCGTGGAGCTAGAGATGATGTTTGCTAAGGAAAGTATCTCTAGAAGTAGTTGTCTTTGTTGCACACCTTATCGTCTACTTTTTTCTTTTGTGCGCTCCACTTTCTTATTTTTGCGTGGATAGTACGATTGGGGTGCAGATAAGAGGTTACCCGGAAATCCGTGACACAAGCTGCAAGAGCCACAACGGTATTGGGGGACCGGGAGAACGAAAAGAACTCGGCAATGGAGGCAAGAGCACCACGCGAACAAGATGCTGTGGTGCTCTCCACCGTGGCAAAATCCCGTGTCCGAACTCCCCGCCTCTGTATGGCCCCATTGGCTGAAACCGTGGATCCAAAATTAGGAGAGTGCTCGTAACCAGTAGTGGCTCACCCGAAACGTCACGTGAAGATAGGAAGAAGCATGGACGGGAGTTGAGGAAGAATGGTAACGGTGGTGACGGAAGAATAACTGGGATTGAGTAGAGGGCACTGGGAGGTGTGTGAAAAGAATTGTCTGGAAACCCGCAAGTGGATAAAAATGGAACATACCTTGACTTGTTCTCACCGATGGCCAGCCCATGGAAAAAGAAAAGGAAAAGGGGAAGAATAAGATGGAAGAATGGAGCAGCAATGGATGAGGGAAGAATGAGAGAAAGTAACAAGAGAAGAAGCTGGCGATGACTTGTTGTCCTCATCATCAATATGAAATGCAATGGAAGAATACTAGGAGGGGAATCATCGGTTGTCATGTCCACTTTTTGCAGTTTTTCGCAAATCTTTCAGTTTGTGTAAGGACTGAAGAGAAGGTTGATGAATAGAAGGACGTTTAGGAAGGCAGGTGTAGAGGAAGGCAGGTGTAGATGAAGGCAAGTGTAACCTCAATGAGGTGAAAATGGGTAAAAAGTATCAATTGTAGGAAAAGTCTAATCTTTTGAATAGCATGAGATAGTTTCCACGATTAAAATTACTCATGTTATCAATTGTTATTGTCTGAGCACTCAATTGTTAATCCTTTCAAAATTGTAAATCCCAATAGTTAATCCAATTGTAAATTCTTGTAATCCTTCCAATTGTAAATACTTGTAATCCTTTCAATTGTAAATACTTGTACCTTTGTGAGTATCACAACTGTTATCAGAATTATGGTTTCTTATGTTCAGTCATGTCCATGTCCAATTCACTCCTACCCTCCTCTTATCATGTTTTATCCTTGTTCAATTTTTCTCAGATCCATGACGTAACAATGCTAGATAAGTAATCTTCATATCTATATCAAAATCAAGTCTGTTCTAATAGTCCCCCTCCGTACCAATCACCTCAATCATCATGCAATATCTTCCATCATTTGTTCCCCCCTCTTTTCCACTTTACTATCGGAGCACCTCACCGCCCCACCTTGAACCTTATACTCTTGGCTCTCGTAGGACCCTTCAATCATCCCTCGACGGTCCCCGCAGTCGTCCCCCGAAGCGAAATTTGTGACTCGTGCTCCCGTTGCTCCGTCGCAGCTCCGGGTTATCAACAAAATCTGTGCGAAAAGATCAAAAACAAGCGGAGCAACTACACAGCATTTACACA
Organism: Kodamaea leandrae; assembly: GCA_030564445.1. Lineage (NCBI taxonomy): Eukaryota > Fungi > Ascomycota > Pichiomycetes > Serinales > Debaryomycetaceae > Kodamaea > Kodamaea leandrae. The sequence continues at coordinate 81,762 of JAJLUV010000024.1, read as the reverse complement.
TACATCTGATTCCTTACCACACCTAGTGTCATCAGGGTTACCAGCCATACATCACTGGTCATATATCACTAGTCATAGTCTTCGCCACTGTATTCAATCATTATCTTTGCTATCAGTGTCGAGGTCATCAATATCCTATAGTTTCCACTGGTCATCTATCACTCCATCATTTCCAGTCACCATCGGATATCACCACTATCAGTGCCCATCACTAGTCTGCATTAGTTCTTGACACACTACAACCGTTTTTCAACAAGCGTACTACTTCCACAATATCCACTATCCACAACTCATCTCGTCATGTCTGACAAGAAATCCCCAAAACAGCCGCGCCTAAGAAGATCGCATTCGATATCCAATGCGGTGCTCGCCCGCCGCAATATCGACATATCCTCACTCCTGTCGTCGTCCTCGGGGTCTCTGCGCAACTCCAGTGAAGAGGACCTCCCAAAGCTCAGGCTCCCGCAATTCGCCCAGCATACCGACTCTCCCGCCATCGGAAGCCATAACACTCTGGGAACTGCATCGCCATCGTACATGTCGCCCAGCAGCAGCACCAATTTGCGCAGACACTCGCTCAAAAAGCTCTTCTCGCATCCATACGACAGATTGATGCCCACGAGACTGAACGATACACAGCTGGACGACTCGTCTTTCGGGTACCTCCCCGAGTTCAACAAACGCCCATTGACAGACACACCCATAGTGCTGAGCATGGCGTCGCCGCGCGACGACTTTAGCGACGACGACGATAAGATGGTCAAAACCAGAAGTATTTCCCATTTGAACTTGAGCGAGTTGAATGGTGCGAGAACCCCCGACAATTCGAAGTTGGAGAAAGATGAAACTGATAGGGACGAGCCACACGAAAGGGGTGAAACCACGGATCTTAGCGTTCTTAATAAAGATACAGAGAAAGACATCCACAGAGGTGACAAAGCCACCTTTGAAACCTTTTCTTCCCCTCCTCAAATTGTTTTTGATGAAAGCCCAGATACGACGCTCACTCGCGACCTCTCCACGGTCGAGGAGGCTGGCCGCGAACACTCTTCATCAGTTTCACCAACCACAGTACCCCAAGAAGATGTCGTTGTTCTCGATAAGAAGCTCGCAATAGACCTGCAAACCAAGAACTCGCTTCTTAAGGACGTGCCTTTCGACATGCAGCAGCAATTCGAGAAGACCCCATCGCTTGAGCGTTTGAAGACTCTTCTTTTAACAAAACCACCGCCAAGTGCACGTAAAACGTACACCTTGAACATCCCTGGTCAGACGTCGTCGAAAACCTCGCCAGACGGAAAAATCGCATCGGTGGATGTGGGGTCTAAACTCGTGATTGTGATGGTGGGATTGCCTGCAAGAGGTAAGAGTTACATCACAAACAAGCTCACACGGTACCTCAACTGGCTCCAGCACGACTGCCGTGTGTTTAACGTGGGAAACACCCGTAGAAAGGATAAGAAGAACGCAGGCCCAGAAGCAAATCCTCTCCCAGATACAAATACTCCAACCAATGAAGGTGAAACAGAGCACAACGCAGACTTCTTCCGTCCGGACAACAAGACCCTGAATGCGCTCCGTGAAAAGTGGGCAATGGACACTTTGGACCAGTTACTTGACTATGTCATCAACGGTTCCGGGTCTGTTGGAATATTCGATGCCACCAACTCCACGAAGCTTCGTCGTTTGCGCGTGTTGCGCAGGATCCAGCAGCGTCTGAATGGTGAGTTGAAGGTTCTTTTCCTCGAGAGTATTTGTAATGATCCCAACATTATCGAGCTGAACATTCGCTTGAAATTGAGTGGTCCTGATTACCGTGACATGGACCCTGAGCTTGCTCTCACGGACTTTGTTGGCCGTCTCCACAACTACGAAAAGGCTTACGAGACGATCGACGACCTGGAGGAACGGATCCCGGACTTCCAATATGTAAAGATGATTGATGTTGGAAAAAAGGTCGTGAGTTATAACATTCAGGGATTCCTTGCTTCTCAGACCATCTACTTCCTTCTCAACTTCAACTTGTGCGAGCGCCAAATCTGGATCACCCGCCATGGTGAGTCTGTTGATAACTTGAGCGGACGTATCGGAGGAGACTCGCACTTGACCAAGCGTGGTCAGAAGTTTGCACGTACTTTGAGCAAGTTCATGGACTACCAGCGCCAGGAGTTCCGTAAGCAACAGCTTGAGCATTTCTCTCTGCGTTTGGAGTTGAAGTACCAGACCATTTTCAACGAGCATGACATTGCAAACATTGACAATATTCCTAACGAACCAAACTTTTGTGTTTGGACGTCGATGCTCTTGCGTGCAGTTGAAACTGGCCGTTATTTTGACGAGAGCACATACTCTGTCAAGGAAATGCGTATGCTTAACGAATTGGGTGGAGGAAAGTTCGAAGGTTTGACGTATGACGAGATTCAACTGCGGTACCCACGCGAGTTTGACTCTCGTTTGCGCAACAAGTTGACATACAGATACCCTGGTGTTGGTGGAGAGTCGTATTTGGATGTGTTGACGAGATTGCGTCCATTGATCACTGAGATTGAGAGAACCACCGCACATGTGCTCATCATTTCACATCGTGTGGTGTTGAGAATTCTTCTCGCGTACTTCTTGAACTTGGATAAGTCGTCAATTGGAGAGTTGGACGTACCTTTGCACACACTCTACTGCCTTGAGTCCAAGCCATATGGTACTGACTACAGAATGTACGAGTACGATGAGGGCTTGGACTGGTTCGCACGTGTGGAGCCTGACCACCAGAAGAATATGAAGGAGGTGGGTGTTGTTTTCAAGGAGCGCAAGTATAGTGTTGTGCCAACAGCCCCTCCTTCCAAAAACGACCACAGGAAGTCGATTATTGCACGGAGAACTTTAAAGGATGAGAAGAAAGAAGACAAGCGGGATCCAAAGAGAGAAGAGAAGAGAGATTCAAAGGTGGAGATCAAGAAGGACCCGCTGTTTCTGGTAAGAAAGAGCTTGGGTATGAATAAGCAGCCTTCAGCAAACTCTATTTTGGAGGAGCTGAGCTTGAACCAAAAGAAGGTCGAGGATTTGAACAGGATGAGAATGCCATAATATGCCAGGTATTCTGATAATAGCATAATAGAATAAGACGTGTAGAGGGAGTAGAGAAAGAGAGTGTATGATTAAGCCATTAATACAATTGTATTATCCATTAATAGTGCATTGAACTAGCCAAATAATCATTCGTATTCGATTGAATTAGTAACCTTGTAAACAATCCCATAAAGTAGGAATTTGGAATAGGGCTACACTCAACTATTCCACCTTATATCCTACCCTCCTCTAATTTTTGTTCCGGGTAACCCCATCGCGAAAACTGAAAAAGTATATAAACGGGTGGATTCCCGAAAAATTAAAAAACCACTGAGAGTCTGTGGCACCCAACAGTCGTTTGGTGCCATGCACTCTTGCAGCGAAGATGATGAAACTAAGTCTACTTCTTTCCCAGTCCGACTCGACTATGACGACAGGGATGAAAACTGCCGTGTCAATATTGATCCACTGTTGCAGGTGGTGTTTGGCTTGCGGCTTATACTTGCCAGTATTAACATTTCTGATTCGCCAGAATGACCTCTCGGGGGCAGTCGCTCCCGGTGGCTATTTGCCATACAACGGAAGATAAGATGATGAAAGTACCCATAAACATTCGCAGTTTCCTCGGTAGCATCCACAAAGAACCCATCTTAGGATGTCGGTGACCGCAATATGACCTTCCATGGATGTCTGATTTATCTTTCGATGGCAACAGCAAGAGGATTTAAACTAAAGACTTTATTCTCTGACCTATTTCTCTTAAAATTTCATAGTTTACTGGTTTAAGATTCCTGTTGGAATTTTACGATCAACTGTGTTTAAAGCTTCTTTGAATTAAGATTCTTTGACATTACTCTGTTTATCTTCCTATTACCCAGGCTTAACGGTCTAGCGGATTCTCATCGCCTCGTCGGTCAAGCGGCCTGAAAATTACGTCAAATCGGCCAGGCGGGAGAATTTTTGATCTAATCTACTTGGCACTAGCTCACCTATTACTCTCATTCTACAATACTCCATTTCATCATTTTCAATTACTCCGTAAAGCTCATCTAAATCTTACCCTTGACAGTAGGGGTAGTCAATGGCCACTGGTAAGTGCCCTCATCAGCAAAAACATAACCGTGCTTGGCCAAAAACTCGGTCAAACCCTCTGGACCCTTCGAACCATAAGCGTATGGCACAGGACGAGGAGCCTCTGGCAGCTCAATGAAGTTCAACAAAGGAGTGAACAACTTCCACGAAACATCCAATTCGTCATCTCTAACAAAGTTGGAGTGATTGCCCAAGTAACAGTCTCTGATCAATGCCTCGTAAGCCTCTGGGATCCAGAAGTCCTTGGAATAACGAGACGAGTATGTCAAGTCGAGGTCGGTCAACGACGTCTCGGTCGAAATACCTGGAATCTTGGAGTTGATCTTCAAGTAAACCGCCTCGTTTGGCTGGATACGGATGACCAATTCATTTCTCTGGATCTCCAGGAACATACCCTTAGCAACAGGCTTGAACTGGATTCTAATTTCAACCTTAGAGTCATCCAAGGCCTTACCAGCTCTCAAAACGATTGGAACACCCTCCCATCTCTCGTTGTGGATATTGATGCCCAAAGCTGCGAATGTGACACACTTCGAGTCTGCCTTCACAGTCTCATCATCAAGGTAACCTGGCTTCAGGCCATCCTTGGACTTGGTGTACTGTCCCAACAACACGTCCTCAGCCTCCAATTCACCAAAGGCCTTCAAGACCTTGACCTTCTCATCTCTAACGGCCTCTGGGTCAAAGCTGACTGGTCTCTCCATGGTGAGCAAAGTCAACACTTGCAACAAGTGGTTTTGCATGACGTCACGGACGATACCGATCTCGTCAAAGTATCCACCTCTTCCTTCGGTACCGAATTTCTCCTTGAAGGAGATCTGGAGAGATTTGATGTGGTTCTTGTTCCACACACCATTGAACATCTCGTTACCAAAACGCAAAACAAGCAAGTTCTTGACCATCTCCTTACCAAGATAGTGGTCAATTCTGTAAATCTCGTCCTCAGTGAACAATGGCGCAAGGTCCTTCTGCAATTGTCTGGAAGACTCCAAGTCATGACCAAATGGCTTCTCAATGATCAATCTAGTCTTACCCTTAGGGTTGTAACAAACCTTCTTCACTTCAGATGCAACAGTGGTGAAAGTGGATGGAGGCAATGCAAAGTAGAACAATCTTTCGGTCTCCTCACCAACATTGTTCTCCTTCTCGTATTTCTCCATGGAAGCAAGCAACTCCTTGTATCCGTCGTCGGTGTCATATTGACCAGAAATGTAGGAGCACAAGCCCAAGAACTTCTCCTTGGTCTCCTCATTGACCTTGCCATCGTCCTTTGCAGAACCCTTAAAGTTGGCCGAGATACGTTGCTTGAAGTCCTCAGTGTCCAATTTGGATCTGGCATAACCAATAACCTGGATAGATTCTGGCAATTGGCCTTCACGAAAGAGTCCAAAGAGGGCTGGGAACGTCTTCTTCTTGGCTAAGTCTCCACTGGCGCCAAAAACAACGATTGAAACATGCTTTCCAAACGGATCGGCGGACATAATTGTTGGTTGTGCCAAAAAAAATTGCGGAATGGCAAATCTTTATATCTGGAAATTTAAAATCGGGGACGCAATTAAGTTGGTCATAATCCAGCAATGATAAGAGTAACAAAATACTAGGTCAAAATCATATCACAATCCTACATCTAATCATCATTAACTTCGTCTTTCTTCACTCTCCATCCTTTGCCTTCTTTGCCCCCAACAGCAACCTTATTAATCAAGGCCATTCTAGCCCGCTCACGTAAGCGCTGACAAACTCCTTCTCAGCAGCCTCGTCTTGGCACGTGATATTGCTAGTGCGATGTCGGAGTGGAACGTCCCGTGCCTAAACTCGGCCGGTTTGGATTTTCAGGGCCCGCTGGTCCACCGACGGGTCTTCGGCTGGTCGGAAAATCATGTGCAGGGTACCTGAGGCAAACATGTGGGTAAAGTGCAAGATGTTAGACTGGGTGTTTGTTGGGTGTTGTAGATGTTCTTCACCGAGGAAGTTGGCTTAGGAGGGGGTAGGGATGCTTATTAATGAGGTGCAAAGTTACAAATGAGATATGGTACATTAACTCGGCGATAACAGGTTTTAACTTGTTTTAGAAAACTATCAGTAACACTGGCAATTACCGTTTATGTCCACCTTCTATGTGCTGTCTGCAACTTTCTAGATCCTTCTACGTGTCTCTCAAGCTTATCGTAAAGTATGTCTTTCACCGTTGTTTTGTGATCCGTTTTGCAGCCGACCGGATAACAGGGAAGGTTAAAGCAGATAGAGGGGTAGAAAAGAATGGTAAAGACATAGAAATTACATAAGCAGGTAATGATATGAATAACCATAATGAAAAGGGCTTACTTTCATTACTCATCCTTTTCTACTAACATCCTTTATACTCCTCTATTTTTTCTATCTATCTCTCGATTATCGTCTTACTATACAGTCTACTTTTGGAGCAATTCATCACGCTCGCCCTCGCCCTTACCCTCTCCATCTTCCTTACTTTCTTCCTCCTTGCTCTCTTCCTCCTTGCTCTTTCCCTCCCCTTCAACCTTCTTTCCACTACCCTCTCCAACAGGGTCCTTCTTCTTCTTCTTATCGTCCTCATCCTCATCTCCTCCAATACTGAACATCTCTTCCTCACCCTCCAAGTACCCTGGCATCACTTCCTCGTCACCAAAGAGTACCTCGCGCTCGTTCAGACGACGACGACCGCCATGGCCCAAGTCAAACGAGTCCTGGTCATCACTGTCACTGTAATCTTCTCCAGGAATGATGTCAAACTCGTACTCGTCTCTTCTCCGTCTGCGCCTGCTGCTGCCTGGAGATTTGTGGAACTTCATCAAGAGAAGAACAACAACGAATCCCACTATCGCAAGCCCGATAAGATACTGGCCGGTGTGATCAGTCGTGTAGTGCTTGTTCTTACCCTCTTCCTTGCTGTCTTCCTCCTCGTGCTCGAGTCCGGTGTCGGGGTGCGACACATCAAGAGTCTTGCTAGGGTCCGAAATGTCGGCTGTAGGGGATGGAATCGCAGATGATGGGTCGGAGTATGAGGATGAAGAAACAGGAGATGGAGTTGCTGAAGATAAACTACTCTCACTGGCAATCTTGCTGCTAGCGGCACTTTCTGTTTCGGCTGGCTTCTCCTTCTCCTTTTCCAATCTGCCCTTTCTCACCACCGCATAATCCTTCTCGATATCGAACTCCTCGGCCTTTTCAGCATCCTTGGACTCTCCAAAGAACCTCAATTGCCAGTTGTCCAAAGTGATCGTGTTAGTCTCAATGGCATCGCTGTCGCCAAACACCTCAAGCTGCCAGTCTCCAAGTCCATCTTCTCCCCAGTGCGCAACCGACATGAAAGTCCAGTCAGTGAATCCTAACGACGACATGTCACGCGGACGGAAGGTTGCCAAGTCACTCACAACACCAGAAGGCGATTTCAATCTCATTGCAGTACGACCACGCATCGTTGCACGGACATTCACCTTGACAGTAACATGCTCAACTCTCTCCAAGTTCATGACCTTCAAGTCGTCCTTCGTCACGGTGATGGTTCTACGGATGAGAACCTTCCTGTCCACGTTCTTACCCACTTCGATCTTCTCGTTAGCGGTCTGGATGTCGGAAAAGTACCACGCTTGTGGCTTGACATTCTTCCAGTCCTTGGCATAGTGCACCATCTTGTAGGCGTCGATTTTACCGTAACCATACTTGTGTGAGTACAACTTTCCATTTGCAGTTTTCTGATAGTCTCCGTCGTTTTCGTTGATCGTCACACTCAGCATCACCAGGACATACTGAACATCACGCCAGGTCAAGTTGGGGTTCACAGAGAGAACAATAGAGTAGATACCTGCAGCGAGAGGGGCTGCAGCAGATGTACCTCCATGAACAGCAGAACACTTGTTGTGGATATCGGTAGTGTGAATATGTTCTCCCGATCCTGAGGAGTATGTGACCACCATCACCGCAGCACACGCCTCAGCATACGCAGGGTGAAGGCCACGATAATCGATGGCTCCCACAGTGATGGAGTAAATGGAATTGGTGTACCCATCAAAGTTACACGAGTCCTGGTGACGACCTCCGTTTCCTGAAGCAAACACGTACACCGCACCCTTATCCTTTCTACCCTTCTGAACACCCTTTAACATGGCCTTCTTCACCACCAAATCTGGTTCTGCGAGAGTACGGCCGTCATCTGTGGGGCCCCAAGAGCACGAGTAGATGTCGTTCACGTCGAGACCAAAGACCATAGCAGCTGCTTCATCAGCACTGGTAATAGATCCAGAGAGGATACGTACGCCCGATACCTGCGACTCGTACGCGACTCCCACACCACACACTTCGTTTTTGACGGCTGCAATTTCACCAGCACATCTTGTTCCGTGGTAATCATCGTAAAGACGCGGAAGAGGCATGTTTCCGTCATTGTTGAAATCCCACGAGCCTTCTTTGTTGAAGTTGGCAGTGAGATCGGGGTTCTCGTAGTCCAAACCGTCGTCTACAACGGCAGTCACGGAGCCCTTTCCAGTGTAACCCTCTTCCCAAAGACCACTGACGTTGACATCGTGTCCAGGGTAAAAGGTGTTGACAAGATGCCATTGCTGAAGGAAGAGAGGATCTTGGATATCGAGGGCATCCGACACCTTTTTAGCAGGTTCCTGAGAGGAGTCCACTATTTCGAGACGCTTAGAAAGGTCCTCTTTCAAGCTGACATCCTCTCTATTTATCATCACTGGCATTCTCTTTTTCAACCTCTTTTCTGGGAGCATGTGGATAGATTTGAGGTTAGGGTTTCCCACCAACCTCTCGTACACTTCCTCAAAGCCACTTCTCTTCATCTTGTTGAAGTTGTTGGAGTTGTGGTTACCGAGGAACGCGTTGTGCGGGTGTTGTTTGTCGATGCTAAACACATAGTGGTTGTCCAAACCCTGGAGTTGGTGCTCAAAGTGGTAGTCCGCGTGGTCTGCTATGAAGTCTGCAAGCGGCTTGCTCAGACTTGCTGTGTTGAGCTCCACGAGGAAGTAGTTGTTAGCCTCGTAGTCGCGGGCACCCAAAACGGCCACCGCGAGCGCTGCCCACAGCGCTATTGTTTTGAAGAGCATAGTGCCACGTCGAAGAGAAAGAAATAGTGGAGAAAAAAACTATTTTGAAAAGGAGAAAACAATAATGGGGGAACGAAAGTGAAAGAAAGGGTGATAATAGTAGGATATGAGGTGGTAGTAGCGTTTGATTTTATCTTGGGAGTTTTGATTAGAGTTCACGATATACCCACAACCGAAGATGTGTCAAAAGTGTTAGGTGTCAAAGTGTCATTTCTATGGCAGATGAAAATATGTGTTGTTATATTCACCAGTTTGAATAGTATGACTATCAGATAACTTTATGCTCAAAAAAAGTCCTCAAATAGTCGACTTTACATAATTGACTACGTTCATTTGATTTCACCTTTCAACACGTCCTCCACCTCCTCGTTTTACCCCACTTCAGCTGCATTGTCCAGGGTCCAAATATAGAAGTGAAAAATGAAAAATGCTTCGCTAATCAGGAGCACAAAACGTGCTGAACCAATAGATAAAGGTGAAGAATGAAATAATTTGGTTATCATTATATTTCAAGTATTCTTCAAGTATTCTTGAAGTATGCAAGTATGCTTCAACTATGCTCAACCATATTTCAACCATTCTTCAACCATTCAACCATTCTTCAACTATACTTCAACCATTCTTCAACTATATTTCAACCATTCTTCAACTACGCTTCAACCATCCTTCATATTGATAAAATTCAACTGCTTCAACTTAATCTATTACTACTTCGATTTCCACTTCTACTTTATCCATTTATCAACTTCCTTTATCTACTTCTATTCAATTACCTATGAGTTCTTCTCTTCTTTCTTTTTGTTGCCATTTCTGACGTGATTTCTCTTTTCGCTACCATATGCTTCTTCTACTAGCACTCTCCACCGTGGCTTATGCCATGGAAATGGACATGGATGGCGACCGTGTTGAGTTCCATCCTGTTGATGCTACCCTGAAGACCTTCCATTGGATCTTTTCCGTGGCGCTCCTCCTTATACTCCCTTCGGTATCGCTGGTCCTCGCGTTCGCCAATCGCTTACACCTCCTGTTGGTGCTCCAGTTCGTTTCCACCGCGTACTGTGTGTTTGAGTCGCTCTTTCTCAGCTTCCCTGACGCCGACAACCACGAAAACAGGACCTCCAAAGGAACAAGCTGGTTCTTGAGCATCCTCTTCGGCGCCACCGTGTTTACAGGCTCGTTTATTAACGGTTCCAACCTCGTCATGAACCGTTTCTACCCACTGAAATCTCCTCAGGAACAGGGTGGATTCCACTACAAGTTGTACAAGCTCTTATCGTTGCTTGTTGTGTTAACCGGCTGGGTCCGAGTTTGTCTCGCTCCAGTCGCGCTCTTTGGATTCTGTTATGGAAAGCATACTGGTCAATGTATTGCACACGGAATCATGGGCCTGGCATTCGTGGGATACTCTGGAGTGCTCCTTTGGGTTCTCATTGTGCCATGGATCAGAAAACACCTGTTGGCAAACTCCTCAGCCTACTCCCAGGAATTTTTCGATTCTACAGTCATGTGCGCGTGGGGAATCGTCAACACTTTCACAGAACATCGTTGGGGTAGAGAAGACTGGTCGATGGGTGACTACCAGCACACTGCAATGGGAATCATTTGGTGGGCAGGTGGTCTTCTTGGTATGTTCCTTTCTCGTGGAGGTAGACGTTCTTTCATCCCTGCCCTTTTGCTCATCTTCACAGGTTACCTGATGTCGCAACACGCACAACATATGGCCATTTCAACCAAGGTCCATGGTCTCTTCGGAACTGCACTCATGGGTGCGGGATTCACCCGTATCATTGAGATCTCGCTCTTCCTTCACGATAAGGGATGCTCAGAACTGGGTAAGATCTTGTCTTTCCAGTACCTCCCACCGTTCTGCTTGACACTCTCGGGTATTTTGTTCATGGGAGCTAACGAGGAGCAGTTGCAATTGGTGCATGACCTTGGCTCAGACCACCTGGCCTACATCTTGGTTGCACTGCTGGCTGCGTTTGTGGTGTTTCTCTGGTTGGTGTTGTTGATGCAGGGATACTTGAAGTTGGTGGGGTACTCGGAGGATGGAGAAGTGGGTGGATTATACGAGCAGGTGAATCTGTTTGAGTTGGACGATTTAGAGGAGGAGGAGAATAGAGAGGTTTAAAAAGAATAAAAGAGATGTTAGTGAGGAGGTTTCATTGTAGTGATTGCCAAATAAATTATCCAATCCTTCATTGTTATTCAGTTCTTCATCGCCAAATTATTCAGTTCTTCGGGATTCTCTGTTCTTGCTGTCTACTGCTTTATTTATCAACTATCTAAACATAACTTCTATTTCAGTTGTTATCTCCGATGTTCTGACCCTGGAAATTATCCTTTTTCGATATTTTTTGACATGACGTATTGCGAGTTCTTTTTTTGCAACAATTACTAATTAAAATTGTATCCAGGGTCCTCTTTACCTCCGATGTAACATCTATAAAAGACACCTGTTTAATTCAATTATCCTCATCATCCTTCTCATGTCTAAATCTGTTTTCGTTTCCGGAGCCACTGGCTACATTGCCCAACACATCATCAAGGTTCTCTTAGCCGAAGGCTACGATGTCGTTGGAAGTGTGAGAAGCACCTCAAAAGGAGAAGCCTTAGTTAAAGATTTCAACTCACCCAAGTTCACCTACGAAGTAGTCGCTGATATCGGAGCTCCAAGTGCGTTTGACGACGCCTTGAAGAAACACTCCTTCGATGCAGTCTTACACACAGCCAGTCCAGTGGACTTTACTGTTAAAGTCGAAGATCTCGAGAGGCTCATGGTCCTCCCTGCTATCGATGGCACTCTCAATGTCTTGAAGTCCGTTACAGAGTATGGAAAAAACGTTAAGAATGTGGTTTTCACGTCTTCAATTGTGTCCATGCTCAATGTCGATATTACGGCTACTGCAATTGACCCGAAAATTGTAACTGACGAGACTTCAATCAACCCAATCACTCGCGAAGAAGGTCTTCGTGATCCAGTTAGTGCTTACAAACTCTCCAAGACTTTAGCAGAGAAGGCTTTGTGGGATTATGTCAAGGAAAACAAGCCTCATTATTCCGTCACTACGATTCACCCGTCTGTGGTTTTTGGCCCGCAAGCTTTTTCCAGTTCAGTGAAGCCTCAATTGAATGTATCTGCTGAGATTGTGAACCTGCTTCTCCCGTTGAAAAGCGACGACCAAATTCCTCAAGCTATCGCAGACTTTGTTGACGTTAGAGATGTTGCGCGTGCTCATTTGGTTGCACTTAAAAAACCAACGTTGGAGAACCAAAGAATTATCACCAACGCCCTGGGATTCAACGCACAGTATCTATTGAACATAATGAATAAGAGCTTCCCTGATGAAGCCTTTGTTAAGGGAGATCAGTCCACAGGAACCAGAGTTGGATCAACTATTAAGGATGCAAAGAGTCGCGAGTTGCTCGGATTCAAGTTCCATGATCCAGAGGTTACCATCGTGGACACAGTTCAGCAGATCCTCGATGCGAAAGCGTGAGGAACTTTAGCCATACTAAGACCATCTTTTTTATAGGTTCGTTAGTATTTTTCAGATGTCTCAATAAATTAAGTAGTGATGGCTGCAAATCTATTCTATATTAACGTATCCTGTATTAACCTATGCGTAATTCAAGCTCTATTTAAAGAAACAAATAGCACTTTTTCTTTCAACGTGATTTCATTAACTAGAATACTCGAGTACAACTTGTGAAATTATATAGGCACTCATATATAAATGATTGTACCATATTTATACTCCATAGAACAATGGGGTAATGTAACAAAACCAACAGTGTCCTAGAACTGTACAAATTGTGTTATCTTAATTGTAATTCATTTGCATGCAGTCTCAGCAATATCAATTCCTTTCGCCGCCCTTTTTACTGTCCATAACCAATAATCGCAAATTTCAGCTGTTATCCCCGTTGCCTTCACTTAAATATGTTACATCTGCCTTTGCGTGACCTTATACCCGTTGGAATGTCGTTATCCCCATTCAAATGTCGGTTTAGCCGCCTATATGTCGTTACAGCCGTTGATATGTCGTTATCACCGTTGGCATGTCGTTATCCCCACTTCGCTGACATGTGTTGTCCTCGTTATCTCGATTTTCCGAGGGGATTTTCCTATTTCAGCTTGATCGCCGCAAAATATCTCCGAAAACGATTTGCAACAAGAACAATTCATAACCTTCTAAAGGGTCCTTCACCCAAAGCCTCTTTGCCTCCTAAACGCCACAGACATCGCAGAAACTATAAAAGACCCCCTTTCACTGTTTGAAACGTTCTCATCCCATCATCATCATGTCTAAATCAGTTTTCGTTTCTGGAGCCACTGGCTATATCGCGCAACATATCGTCAAGAATCTCTTGACCGAAGGTTATGAAGTTCTTGGAAGTGTGAGAAGCACCTCGAAAGGTGACGATTTAGCCAAAAACCTCAACTCCTCCAAATTTACCTATGCAGTTGTCGCAGATATCGGAGCACCAGGTGCTTTTGATGAGGTTTTGAAAGAGCACTCATTTGACGCGGTTTTACATACTGCCAGTCCTGTGGATTTTGCTGTTAAGACTGAGGACCTTGAAAGGACTACGGTTATTCCGGCTGTTGAGGGTACTTTGAACGTGTTGAAGTCGATTGCAAAGTATGGAAAGAACGTGAAGAATGTTATCTTGACGGCATCCATTTCATCCATGTTGAACGTGGATCTTAGTGCAACAACAATCGACCCTGACTTTGTTACGGACGAAACCTCAATCAACCCGATTACCCGTGAGGAAGGTCTTCGTGATGCAGTCAGTGCTTACAAGCTCTCCAAGACTTTGGGAGAGAAAGCGTTGTGGGACTATGTTAAGCAGAATAAACCCCAATACTCCGTTACTACAATTCACCCAACCATGGTTTTTGGTCCACAAGCTTTTTCTAGTTCGGTAAAGCCTCAGTTGAATGTATCTGCAGAGACTTTGAATCTGCTTCTCACCTTGGAAAATCAGGACCAAATCCCCCAATTCATCTTCAACTTTGTCGATGTTCGTGATGTCGCTCGTGCCCACTTGATTCCACTTCAAAAGCCAGGCTTGGAGAACCAAAGAATTATCACCAACGCTCTGGGATTCAATTCGCAGTATCTTTTGAACATAATTAACAAGAACTTCCCTAATGAAGGCTTTGTCAAGGGAGATCCTTCAACCAGTACCAATGTTGGTTCAACTATTGACGATGCGAAGAGTGTCGAGTTGCTCGGGTTCAAGTTTTATGATCCAGAAGTCACAATTGTGGACACAGTTCAGCAGATCATTGATGCGAGAGTGTGATGTAAATAAGAAGTCCACTGTTCGTAATATACATGCAATGTTGGCTGCAAATATTTTTCTTTGATTTTTACACAGACGCATATCGATTTTGCGCTCTATTTAGTATTATCAATGCTTTTTTACTTATTCGCTTTCAAAGCAACGTAGCAATACTAACTGTTTTGATTTCAAATGTTTATTGTATTAGATTATGCCTCGCTGAATATTTGATGCTTAGACTGTAGGATCACCACATGTCATAACCGCAGCTGGTCTCAAGCCTCTGTCGACAGAATAACCTAGATAAGGGAATGAGCAGAATACTTTCGTGATTTCGGAATAATTGGTTATCATCAATGTTAGGTAGCGGAGACCACCGAAATTTATCAAACCTAATTTATAATCGTCTTACATACAGTCTTCTATCAGTACATTTCCTAACCCTTTCAAATATCAGCTTGCGTTTCGTAATCTCTACCTTTACATGACCTTATACGTGCTAACATATCGTAATACCCGTCGAAGCACCTTTATTCCCGCATCATTGACACCGTTGCTCTCACTTCATGTTTCATGGGGATATTCCAATTCCAGCGATTATTAATTGACGCGAAGTTTTTCCGGAACACTTTTTTGCAACAATTACTAATTCAATAGCTTCCACCAAGTTCTTTGTCAAAGCCACTTTGCCTTACAAATTGACAATTTCGCCTATAAAAGAGATCTATTTCACCCAGCTATCAACATTATACCATACTAACTTATCAATATGTCTAAATCTGTTTTCGTTTCCGGGGCCACTGGATACATTGCCCAACACATCATCACAATCCTCTTGGCTGAAGGCTACGAGGTTGTTGGAAGTGTCAGAAGCACTTCCAAAGGTGACGCTTTAGTCAAGGACTTTAACTCGTCCAAATTCACCTACGAAGTTGTCGCTGATATCGGAGCACCAGGTGCTTTTGATGAGGTCTTGAAAAAGCACTCTTTCTATGCCGTTTTACACACTGCCAGTCCAGTGGATTTCAATGTTAAGACCGAGGATCTCGAGAAACTCATGATGATTCCTGCTGTTGAGGGTACTCTCAATGTGTTGAAGTCGGTTGCAAAATACGGAAAGAACGTGAAGAATGTGGTTTTGACTGCTTCAATCGTCTCTATGCTTAATCTTGATCTCAGTGCCACGACAATTGACCCAACAATCGTAACTGATGAAAACTCCTTCAACCCAATCACTCGTGAGGAAGGTCTTCGTGACACAGTCAGTGCATACAAGCTCTCCAAGACTTTGGGAGAGAAGGCATTGTGGGACTATGTCAAGGAAAATAAGCCTCAATATTCTGTTACTACAATTCATCCTACCATGGTTTTTGGTCCACAAGCTTTCTCCAGCTCAGTGAAGCCTCAGTTGAACTTTTCTGCTGAGACCATTAACCTGCTACTCGCATTGAAGAGCGATGACCAGATCCCGCAGTCTATCATGAATTTCGTGGACGTGAGAGATGTCGCTCGCGCTCACTTGGTTCCACTTGAAAAATCGGGTTTGGAGAACCAAAGAATTATCACTGATGCTCTGGGATTCAACGCACAGCACCTTTTGAACATTATCAACAGGAATTTCCCTGAGGAAGGCTTTGTTAAAGGAAACCCATCCTCTAGCACCGATGTCGGGTCAAACGTCAATGATACCAAGAGCCGTGAGTTGCTCGGGTTCAAGTTTCACGATCCAGAAACAACCATAGTTGACACTGTACAGCAGATTCTCGATGCGAGAGCATAAGAGAAAGTATATTTATATTAGATTAATTGAATTATCATCAAAGAAGATGTAGTGGGTTTTCAAATAGAATGCCAATTATTCCATAAAATCGAATCATCGGATTATTTGACTTCATAACGAGTTTGTGTCACAATGCTTATCGAGTATAATCTTAACATAAAGTATAATGAGGATTTTAAACTAGACGAGAATTTGTAAAACCGAACTCCAGATTCTGCGCTTGTTTGCTTTATGAAATCTACCACTTGCGCTTTAGTAATACTACTGGATTTCTTCGAAACCTCTTGACTAGATTATATCTCCATTCTCTACCTAATTCTCAACATTATTCCACTTTCATGCTCATCCCACCTAATTCTGTTTCTGTTTCTCTTTCTCGTTTCTTTGTCGTCTCTTCCTCATTCTTCCTCATTCTTCCTCACTCTTCCCCATTCTTCCTCAAATCTTATATAAAGCACTTTTCCTCCACCTTTCCTGCTTACTATCTTTCTCCCCATTGGGTATAGGTTCCCGAAAAAAAAACTGACTAATTGCAACCATGAGCGCTATTCTCTCCGCAGACGACCTCAACGACTTCATACTGCCTGGAGTAGCGTGTATCAAGCCCGTGGAGCAGCTACCCGCCGACGAGCTCAACGAGAACGGTGCTGTGGACATCCAAATCGGTGCCGATGGTAAACCGCTCGAAATTTCACAGATCGATGGAAAGCAGAAAGAACTCGCCCCAGCACAAATCTCCCTCGCAGACTGCTTGGCTTGTAGTGGGTGTATCACATCAGCAGAGGAGGTCTTGGTGGCCCAGCACTCGCATCAGGAGTTTATGAAACAGGTCCAGCTCCGCAATAAGGTCATGGTGGCGAGCATATCGCATCAGACGAGGGCATCGCTCGCACTAGCATACCAAACTACAGTGGAAACCATCGACAGGAGACTCATGGACTTGTTTGTCAACCAGATGGGGTTCCTGTACGTGGTGGGAACTGGCTCTGCAAGAAAAATGTCGCTAGTGAGCGAAGCATGGAACACTATTGAGCATAAAAAGGGTTCACAGGAGACAAACACACCATCTGGCCCACTTCTCTCGTCAATATGCCCTGGATGGGTTCTTTACGCTGAGAAAACTCACCCACATGTCCTTCCGCGCGTTTCGACGGTCAAGTCTCCGCAACAAATCACTGGATGTTTAGTGAAGACTTTGGTGTCACACGAAAGAGGGATACCGAGGCTGGAAATTTACCATTTGAGCATTATGCCATGCTTTGATAAGAAACTAGAGAGTGCTAGAAAGGAAGACGATGAGGAAGTTGACGTTGATTGTGTGTTGACCCCTAAAGAACTTGTGAACTTGTTGTCTGAGTACCCTGAATATTCCCTCCAGAAAATGAACCCTGGATTCTTGACCGCCCCACTCAACCAGTTGTACCGCGAATATGCACCGAATAACTGGCCCATGGTGGATGTTTCGTGGAGCAACGACTCGGGGTCGCTTTCCGGTGGATATGCTTACAACTATCTTCGTCTCTATGCCGTGCACTTGGGACACGATCCTACCGAGTTCCAAATCACCACTGTCGCAGGCAAAAATACCGATGTCTACGAAATGCGTCTCCTCCATAACGGCCAGCAGGTCGCTTCGAGTGCCGTGGTCAACGGGTTCAAGAACATCCAGAACTTGGTGCGCAAGTTCAAGGAAGGAAGTGCAAAGGTGAACCCTCTAGCTGGAAGAAGACGCGCGAGAATGAGCAAAACTGAAACAGTAGAGACCGCAGAACCATCAAAGACAGACTACGTGGAGGTCATGGCTTGTCCAGGAGGTTGTATTAATGGAGGAGGTCAAGTTGGTGCCGAGGACCCGAGCGCACAGAAGCAATGGTTGGATGAAGCTACGCAAAAGTATGCCGAAATTCCAACCGCAGAAATCGAGGATGCTTCTGAGCTTATAAGGTGGATCCAGGGCTTCTCACAAGAGTACGGCGTGAGCGAGAGCCGTTTGATGAGAACACACTTCAATGAGGTAAAGAAGGAGGTAGACGGTACCGCTGCGTTATTCGGAGCAAAGTGGTAAGAAGAGAGAGAGATGAGAAGATTCAATAAGTGATAAAGCGATTTCAATAAGTGATGTCAATAACTGAAACAGAAGGTTAAGGATATCAGTGATATTAATAAGAGAGACTATCAGTGATATCAATAAGAGAGACTATCAGTGATATCAATAAGAGAAACTATCAGTGATATCAATAAGAGAAACTATCAGTGATATCAATAAGAGAGACTATCAGTGATACCAATAAGAGAGACTATCACTAATATTAATAAGAGAAAATATCACTGATATTAATAAGAGAAAATATCACTGATATTAATAAGAGAAACTCATAAATGATACCAATAAGGTTTCCTATATCAAGACATTTACTTGATGTTATCGTTTTGCATCATGTTCAATTTGTCTCATACTTTGATCTATTTTCCTCATCAAAGTTTATTTGCATCCAGAAATGGCCAATTATAGAATTCGCGCACGTTCCAAAAACGTGTAATTTAAAACTCATCGAAGACATTTTGTAATTATTCAATTGCAGTTCACAAGCTTTTCTGCCTTCCTTTCCCACATCATCCGAAATGAACACCCTAGACTTCGCCCATGTCATTACCATGCTTGTCCTCTTTCGTCATCGTACGTTTTCCTGTATATAATCCCGTCAATGAGGTTTTGAGATTCCGAGGTGAAAAGTGACGATTGCTTTAGGTTATTTGCACTTCCGTGTCGATTATCGCTTCATTTGCAATTCCGTGGTCCAATTCCCATTCCTGTTATCCTATATACATCACTTATTTCGCGTCCACTTTCCGGATTTCTCCTTGAACAATAGAACTTTTAAGCCCAAAAGCGCAATCCCCTAACCCCCTCCACTCTATCAAGCCTTTCGTGAAATCCCGGTCACGTGCTCGGCAAGAAGGAATGACCATGCGAATGAGAGAGAGTGGCGGGAATAGAGCGAGGTATAGCTATGGAGTGGACAAAGGATTTTGAGAGTGTTTAAAGTGCGTATTTCACGAACATATAGCAGAGTTTCTGCCTGGACACGTTAGCAAGGGTGTGAAATTTTGAATTCCATTTATAAGTGCGAATTCCTCGAACAAATCTTTTGCAACAAAACACCAACTACACCAACTATAAAACGTGAGTATTAGAAGTACTGAGAGATGGTGAGATGTGGATGTCAAGTGACCCATCCATCAAGTAACTATAGAGTTTGAGTCAAGTTCATATTTATACACCATTTCACTGGACACTCCGTCCATTGCGCGATTTTCCCACATTATACTAACCTCAGCCATGCCTAAAAACAGCCTATCTCGACATGCCACTACAATGACATCCGGCGGAATCGCCAAGTTATTCTTCGTTTTCTCCAACATCTCCAAGTTGGTGACCGCAATGCCCATCTTTGCTCGTGACGAACTCCCTGAGCAGCACCACAAGATGACGCGAGAAGAGTTCTGGACTAACCTCCTGCTCTCCGTCTTTCTTGTCCTCGCCGGTGGTGTTTTCGCCGGTTTGACATTGGGTCTCATGGGTCAGGATGAGGTCTACCTTAAGGTTATTGCCCTGAGTGGTGAGCCTGCTGAGAGAAAGTCTGCCAAGAAAGTCTTACATTTAATCGGAAGGGGTAAGCACTGGGTTCTCGTGACACTCCTTCTTTCTAACGTTATTACCAACGAGACTTTACCAATTGTCTTGGACCGTTGTTTGGGAGGTGGATGGCCGGCAGTTGTGGCTTCCACGGCCCTGATTGTGGTTTTTGGTGAAATTATCCCGCAATCCATCTGTGTCCGTTACGGATTGCAAGTTGGTGCGATTTTCTCGCCTTTCGTGCTCGTCTTGATGTTTGTAATGTATCCTATCGCCTACCCAATCTCTCTTTTGTTGGACCATATTCTTGGCGAGGACCACGGTACCGTCTACAAAAAGTCCGGCTTGAAAACTTTGGTCACTTTGCACAAAACTATGGGTGTTGAACGTTTGAACCAGGACGAGGTCACTATCATTAGTGCCGTGCTTGACTTGAAGGAAAAGCCAGTTAGCCACATTATGACCCCAATGAACAGAGTCTACACTATGAGTGCAGACACAATTTTGGATGAAAAGGTCGTGGAGGAGATTTTCAATGCAGGTTTCTCCCGTATCCCAATTCACTTACCAAACGATCCTTTGAACTTTATTGGTATGTTGCTTGTGCGAGTTTTGATCAGTTATGACCCTGAAGACGCGTTGCCAGTGGCATCTTTCCCACTCGCCACACTTCCAGAAACTTCTCTTGAAACCTCATGTTTGAACATCTTGAACTACTTCCAGGAGGGTAAATCCCACATGATTGTGGTCAGCGAATCGCCTGGTGAACAAACCGGTGCTGTGGGTGTCCTCACCTTGGAGGATGTCATCGAGGAGTTGATTGGTGAGGAAATCGTCGATGAGTCCGACGTGTATGTGGATATCAACAGAAACATCAAGAGAGCGCAGCCAGGTCCATTGTCGAAGCGCAATTTGACTGCGTACTTGCACAATTTGTACCAGCTGGCCAACACGCTGAAGAGAAACTCGCTCGACAGCAGAGACTTTGACTTCACAAGAGAACGCAAAAACTCCAACTCGATTGAAACGCGACCAAAGAAACCCGCTGTTCCCGCACCTGGAAATGCAGCGCCATTGGCTGATGCCAAGTCTTGGAAGCCTAAGAACCCTGCCAGTAACCCTCTCGAAACCAACAAGCTGTTTGTGACGATCAAACGTCCTGCATCTGATGCAATTGCCGCTGCTGTTCCTGGAGCCAAGAAGTCGGCTGTGCCAGGTATCAACTTGGACGGCGTTGGAGTTGTGCATTCGAGTGAAGAGGGAGCACTCCGTGATGCCACCAGACGCCTTTCAACCGATGATCCATTTGCCAGAGGTGAGGAGCATTCTGAGCCTGTAGATATGCAGGTTCACCACCACCACATTCCTGGGTCAGGCGACGAGCACGAGCTGCCGACCGTTGAGTACCAGGAGTCTCGCTCGTACCGTACTGGAGGTATCATCGAGTCTGTGATTGAGGTGAAGGGAGTGCACAAGACGATCATTGAGAATGTGAGCGACGAGGACGATGGTGCTGTTGTACAGTTGCTCGAGGAGGAGGAGAAGAAGAAAAAGAAGAAGCGGAAGAGAAAGAACAAGCGCAGTGACCTGTTCACCATGAACAGCTACCGCAAGGGCAGCAACTCGAGCGAGGGCAGCAACGATGTGAGCAGCAGTGGAGCGAATGGGTCCAATGGCCATAGCCACGGTAATGGATATACTGACGGGGCGGTGCTAAGCAGAACCGCATCGAATGAGAGCACCTCGAGCAACTCAGGATTGCTTTCGCGGTCGGGGTCAATTGCGAACGGAGCTGCGGAGGTGTGGAACAAGATTACAGGAAAGGAGTAGATATTGAATAACGATATGTAATAGGAGAACTGTAAGGGGTGAGAAGAGGAGAGAAGAGGATAGTAAGGATTTAAGTAACAGAATAACCTACAGAATAGAACAGAATAGAAATCTTACTTGAGAACAGAAACTTTACTTGGGAACAGAAAGAAATTCAGAACAGTGCTAATACCACTTCTAGTCGTACCACTTCCTATCATAATTCCCCTATCCCGTGTTTCATTATCTGGTCGGATCTTTTCGTATATCCGTATTTGTCATCTCTTCATTCAATTGCAGCACTTCAAAAACGCGGACTTAGCGTTCTTGAAATGGTACAAACGCAATAAGAATATGACAGTACGGTATAATACAGTACAGAATAGCACAAAAGTAGAACAGTAGAACAGCACAGTATGCAAAAGTAGAACAAAACGATATACGACACAGCTAGCAAGTAGAATCAATTACAGTAAGGGGTGGAAAAACCCGAAAGAGCAACGGAACAAATCAACTGTGGAGATGTAAAATTCAGGGATGCGGGAAAAAGAGCCGTAGAGCTGGTGGAGGAAAGTAATCAAGAAGCCAGAAATGGTACAATTACAACAAAGTTCCGAGAACAAACACAATATGAACATTCCATGATTCAAATAACCTAGGATTTCATTAATTCTCAAAATCTCCCAGTAATCTCATATTCTCTTAAATCTCCAAGTAATCTCACATTCTCTCAAATCTCCAAGTAATCTATATTCTTAGTAATCTCATATTCTTAAATCTTAGTCATATTCTCTTAAATCTCCCTTTATCCTCTTATTTCTCCCTTATCTTCTCCTCAACTTTATTTCAAACTCCTTTTACGGTACCCCATGTACGTCATCCCTACAATAACGTCAATGAAAAAACCCTCATCGGCATTATTTTCGCCGATGCCAGGATCCTGATACCCGCTGTAGCAGCAAATAAGGTTTACGATTCAACAGCATACCATTTCCGGACAAGTCGAATATTCTCCGATCCGTGCCACGGGGCCCAGTCCAACAACGTATCCGGTCGCGGAAGTCGACCCATGGACATGTACAAAGGCAGACGACCGGATAACTGCTGATTTGGAGTCATCTGATGACTTCGGTAGAACCGGTTCGTATCCCGTTCCTGCCGCATATTATTCCCCGCGAAAAGTCTCAATACCGGCCCGTGCCAGATCTGCGAGGCTGCAAACGGGTTGTGGACGTGGTTGTGGGGCTGGATACATTGTACATAAGGGATACACTACTTGAAATAGATCTAGAGGAAGAAATCTTGTACAAGGTTAAAAATTTTGAAAGCCACCACAAACGGACTTGGTCGGCGTTTGCTCGTGTTTTTTGGATTGCCTGTGTTTTTAGCCTTTTGGCTTGTGCTCATTTTTGTCCCTACAATTCACTCGTGTCCCCAAAAAAATTACCTTTTCATCCAACATGGTCTTCCGGCTGCTCTTCCCCCTGCTGTCGCCCAAAGCAAAAAACGACGGCATCACACCGCAGACGAGCCGCGGGCTGATGGCGCTGCTCATGCGCAAGCGAGACAAGAAGTCCCGGAGCCAGGAGTCATTGAACCAGCGCTCTTCGCAAGCGTCGTCTCCTGTGAGTTCAGCGGTGAGCCCGGTAGTTTCCAATGCGAGCATTGACTTTGCGGATGCCCCACGAGAGAAGAGTGAGTCCAAGGATGGAAATTCCACTGTAATTGGCAATTCTGCTATTTCAACCAACAACAACTCGCTGGGGTCTTCGGAATTGCCCAACCCTCAAATTGATTTACCAGACTCGACAATATCCGCGGATTTCAGTGAGCGTGCGAGCGACGGCACCAAAGATACCAAATATGATGACAAACCGTACGACTCAAAGGCGTCAAATCTTCCGTCGCCCAATGTGGCAAGTTTTTCCCCACAGAACCATTCGCCATTGACGCAATCTCCCTTGAACCACGAGAGGAGCAGAGAGGAGGAGAGTCACGATGGTACGAGAGACGTGAAACAAGTCAGCGGAAACCCCAACACCGAAGTTAACAACGCAGAAATAAATGAAAATCACACCACCAACCACCATACTTCGCCGCTCGGAATGCAAATTCTTCACGATGCCCTCGATGAATCGGACTCTGACCACTTCCACTCAGCTAGCGAGAAGCACGACGACAAGGAAAAGAAGGACAAATCCGAGGAGTCGTCGCTTTCTCCACCGACACTGTTGGAATACTCCAACGTTTCCTCGGTGTCATCCTCAAAGAAGACCAAAAAACACTCGTCGCTTTCACTCAGACGTTTCTTCGACAAGGTGAAGAACCACCACCACCATCACCACCACAATAACAACCACGGCCACCATGGCGCAGGCGCCTTAAAGAGAACACATTCGCCAGTCCACGAAGATAGTCCGCTCTACCAGAAATACGGCGCAATCGGTAAGCATTTGGGAACCGGAGCAAGTGGGTCGGTGAATCTCGTGACTCTGCAACAAACAAACCAAGTATATGCAGTCAAGAAGTTCCTGGCGAAGTTGCCAGGTGAGTCCGACAACGACTTTAAGACCCGTGTGAAGAACGAATTCCGCATCGGAGAAACTCTCAAGCACCCGAACCTCGTCCACACCTACGACTTGATTAGAGACTACCCCAATGGAAACAACCAGTCCCACTCGCACCACCAGAAGCACGGTGTTTCCAAGCTCATGTCGGAACCACAGTTCTATATGGTAATGGAGTACTGCCCATACGATTTCTTCAACCTCGTGATGTCGGGGCTCATGTCGACCGAGGAGCTCATGTGTTACTTCAAGCAGATTGTGAGCGGAGTCAACTACATGCACGAGCAAGGACTTGCGCACCGTGACTTGAAGCTCGACAACTGTGTGGTGAATGCGGAGGGTGTTCTCAAGTTGATTGACTATGGCTCTGCAGTTGTGTTCAGGAAGGAATTGAATTCGTCCACTCACATCAATGCTGGTGTAGACGAAGTCTTGGATAACAAGTGGAAGTTGGTTCGTGCAAGAGGAGTTGTTGGTTCTGACCCATACTTGGCGCCCGAGGTTTTGGAGCCTCTGAACTTCGGATACGACCCGCGCTATGCCGATGTATGGTCGTGTGCGGTGATCTTCTGCTGCATGGTTCTCCGTCGTTTCCCGTGGAAGTTACCCAAGTTGGCGGACCCACTGTACCGCCTGTTTGCAGGCATTTCCGACGAAGAAGCAAAGGAAATTGAACAGAACCCAATTGGAATTACCCTGGACCACAATTACAACCGCGATGACCGTGAGCACAGCTATGGCAGTTCCGCATCCGGAACTCCCCGTGGTCCGCAGCGTTTGTTGAGGCACTTGCCTCCTCCTTCGCGGGATTTAATTGCGCATATGTTGAAGGTCGACCCGAGACGCCGTTACTTGGCTTCTGACGTGGTCAACGATCCATTTTTCAAGAGCATTGAGGCGTGTGGGCCTGGAAAAGCCGCAAGCAACCACACGCACCATTTGGTGTCTGAGGAGGAGTTGGATAAGATCCAGAAGGAGGAGCAAAGGGAGAAGGGAATGAAGAAGGCGGGAATGCATTAGAGAACATGGGTCAACTGGTATGAGTAGAAAGATGGATATGATTACAGAATAGGAAAAGCTAAGGGTAAACTGTATGAGTAATAGTTAATATACGTGAGTATGATATTGCTTTTAAGAAGAATGTAGTGAACTAGAATAATTTGATGAAAGTAGTATTGAGCAAGAATAATTTAATGAAAGTAGTATTGAGCAAGAATAATTTGATGAAGTAGTGAAAAAGAACAATTTTATAGTAGTATTAACAAGTAGAACATCTTTATAAAAGTAGTATTAACAAGTAGAACATCTTTATAAAAGTAGTATTAACAAGTAGAACAACTTTATAAAAGGAGTATAGAACCGTTGTTATAAAGTATGGTGAATGTATAAAGATTGTACAATTACTAAACATGGTTGAAAATTCATTATCTCAGTTCTAATTTCGCACTTCTAATTCGCAGCAATTGAGAAAGCTCTATTAAAGTGGCTCTTTAAACACTGTTGTAACATTTGAAGTATCGTTCATACCTACTCTCTTCCCTTACCTTCCCTGTTTCCAACTGCTTTCAGATTCTCCAACTGCTTTTACATTCTACACCTTCCTATTATCATTCACCATTATCTTTTTTACTCGTCATTTATCCTCACATTTTCTCATCAATCTTTATTTATTTATATTATATTCTTGCTATGTCCGGCGAGTCCGTGACGCTACCGCTGTGGATCAACCACATTGCGTTCTACTCGTCCATTCTAGCGACGCTCATCATCTTCACAAGCATATTCCTCCACTTGCGAAACTACCGCAAGCCTGTTGAACAGCACTTCATGATCCGCATTCAGCTCATTGTACCGCTCTTTGCCCTTTCGTGCTACGCCATGCTCGTCAACCAAACAGCACCCCTCAACCGCTATGCACTCGAGCCAATTCGCGAGGTCTATGAAGCCTTTGTCATTTACACCTTCTTCTCCTTGCTCACAGACATGTTGGGTGGCGAAAAGAACATCATCATCCGGACCCTGGGTCGCCAGCCAGTGCCACATCCGGGGTTCTTGGGCTATATTTTGCCGCGCTTGGACATTTCAGACCCAAACACCTTTCTTGCCATCAAACGTGGTATCTTGCAGTATGTGTGGTTGAAGCCGTTCATTTGCTTTGCTACCCTCTTATGTGAGGCCCTCAACTTGTACAATGTCAATGACATGGGCGTGCGCTCTATCTACTTGTGGTTGACGGTCATTTACAACATGAGTGTGACGCTTTCGCTCTACTGCCTTGCAATTTTCTGGAAGATCTTGTGGGACGACCTTAAGCCCTTCAAGCCTGTGGGTAAGTTTCTCTGTGTGAAGCTCATTATCTTTGCGCTGTACTGGCAGGGTGTGATTTTGGCCATTCTCAACTTCTTCCAGCTTTTACCTGCTGCGGAAGAGGGTAAGAAGGGCCTGGTGGGATTGTGTATCCAAAACGCCTTGCTCTGTGTTGAGCTCATCTTTTTCGCAATTGGTCACTTCGTGTCCTTCTCATACAAACCTTACACATTGTCGCAAATGCCCAGCGGCAGGCTCCGCTTCATTTACGCCGTGAGGGATACGTTTGGAGTCAAGGACTTGGTACACGACTTCAAGTTGACCTTCCATGGTGATTTCTACAAGGACTACAAGCAATTCGACTCTGTAGAAGCCATGATCGCCCATCCGGAGTCCAACGGCAGAATGAGCAGAATCAACCAGGGTTTGAGGTATAATGTTAATGGTAAACCTAAGCACTGGTTACCAAGTCAACAGCCACAGACCCTGAGGGAAGTGAGGAGCACTCTGGAGATGTTAGCAGGCGCTCCTTTGGAGGTAGATAGACCTTCAGATACAAAGAGTTTCGATAGGTCTTCAGATAGATCTTCGGATTCCAAGACCGCCGAGTTCAGACCGTTTGACGCGGCGTCGATGTCGTCTACTGGAACGTCCATGCGTGCCATATACCCGAGGTCACCCCCAGGCTCTATTCCGTCGTCGCCATCTCTCAATGCAACAGAAGACTCGATTGTGGCGACCCTCAAGCAGGACCCGTACCTAGCACAGATCGACTACGAGAGTGAGATGTTGGACGAGGACGAGGAATACTACCAGCAGGCGTGCGACGTGATAAACAACTATAAGTTGGACCAGGTGGAAATCAAGCGGTTGTTGAACTACCCGATAGTGGACGAAAGTATTAAGGGGCATATGTTTGGGTACAAAGTTCAGCAGTTGAGAAGGAAGAGGGGATATGGGGCGGTGTGATAAGAAACAAGAGATGTTTCGAATTGCCATTGAGAAATGATGTTTCGAATTGCCAATGAGAAATGATGTTTCGAATTGCCAATGAGAAATGATGTTTCGAATTGCCAATGAGAAATGTATCGCCATGATGAAAACACTCCGTGCCATTTGTTGATCTTGTTTTACTTTGCATATGCCTTTGTACCATAGGATCTGTATACTACGAGTGGTTGATTCACTCTAAACTTATGTATCGTGAATGTACAAGAAAGACCAACAGAAAGAGGAATACAGAAAGGCCAATGAAGAGCAGGAGAAAGACCAATGAAGAGAAGGAGTATTTACAGAAACACCAATGAAGAGAAGGAGTATTTACAGAAAGACCAATGAAGAGAAAGAGTATTTACAGAAAGACCAATGAAGAGAAAGAGTATTTACAGAAAGACCAATGAAGAGAAAGAGTATTTACAGAAAGACAATGACTAATAAGATCCACTGAAAGTATGATTACAAGGAATATATCAACATATTTTCAATACCTACTATTATCCTAACTTCTTTTATATACATGTAACCTGTTAGTTTCAAACATCTCAGATACCCTCATCAATTCATTCAACCTCCTGCTCTCCCTACTCCTCTATCTTCATCAGATACATTGCATCCAAGTCAATCTCTTCATCCTTCTTCTTCTTTTCCTTCACCTTCTTCTCCTTCACCTTTTTCTCCTTCTCTTTAACCTCTCTCACCTTTTCTTTTGGCAGAACCTGCACCGAGAACCTCGTTTCCAACTTTCCCTCGACGGTATAAGTGCACTCAAGTTCGTCCATAATCGAAAGTAAAGTCTGATACACCATCTCTCTCCTCTTCAACTCTATGCTCAACTCGTCCTCGTCCATTTTCCCGTACAAAATGTTGTTTTTAGGTTCTTCTCCCTCCTCGGTTTCCTCGATGTCATCTTTTTGGTTTCTGCTCTTGACGAAGATGGTAAACTTTTCACCCTTATCTATACGTCTTTCGATCTCGTTTCTCTTCTGATTCTTCAAGTCTGCCTGGCTGATTTTCCACTTGATTTCAAGCACTTTCAAAGCAGACTTCTTCTTTTCTACTCGGAGTCGCTGGTTCACCACCTTTTGTGCGGTACGACTGCCCAACTCCAACAACTCCTTCTCTTTTTGAAGCGCCAAACGATCGGAATACTTCGTAATCATGTCAGACACCTTAACCTGCTTCACCATGGGCACTTCCTCGGGCGCTCCCACGATAGTGAGACCAAACTTGGTCAAGTCGAGCTCATTGGAAACGTTCACCAAGTGAGTACGGTCGATTTTTCCAGTGTCAGGGTTGACATACCGCACTTTGTACTGTGGACTGACCTCCTTGATCTGGATGATGAGGTCTTTGAGCGCGGCCTGTGCCTGGATAGACCCGGATTGGAATTCAAACGTGGGTTTGCGTGGACTGAAGTTGGTCTTCAGTGCATGTTTCACGGGCTTCTTGTCGTGGTGGTGCTTTTTCTCAAACTTGGACGCAAAACGGTTGTGCTTGATCGGCTCATTGAGGAGATCGTCGATGTTGAAGTGTCCTTTGGACACGACGCTGCTCCTGCTGAGGTATCTCGTGAGACGTAGCATGGTGAAAAGATTATGTAAGGGGAGAGATGAGATTATGTAACCATTATTGAATATGGATTATGTAAGAATATTGAATGCTTATGTAAGTCAACAGCTGAACCATAAACCAGCTGCAATTTTGGAGAGCTGGAAGTCATGGCATTGTTAAGTGCAGAAGATAGAAAGCACCGTAGATTCTGGAGAAATTCTTATTAAGCAAAGCGATTTTAAAAACTGTAGATAACCTGTTACGCATTGTAAAATTCGACCCTTCCCAATTGGTAATCACTATTAGTAATGCAGAAAACATCCAGATCATCCAGTCTAAACTCATGGAATAACCAATTTCTACAAAATTTGTAAGTCTCACGTCAGATTTCCCCCTTCACTTCCAATTCCTCTTCTACCTTACCATCTACCTCCTCTGCTCTCGTAATCCTTCTAGACCTCGTACTTCATGACCTTCTTACATAAGCACCCAATTAGGAATGTGTCAAACAAAGCAACTATTGCTCCGCTGTTAGTGCTCCGAAGTCCGTGGAAGGCAAACAGTAAGCCATGTAAGCCACAAATGATTACCCCTTTCTAAAAGTCTCTCCACAATATCCAAACATCCATTGTCCCATTTCCCCTCCCTTATTACAAACCTCGATCCTCAAACTTCCTGCATACACCAAGAGTTGCAACCACAGTCCCCTCGATTACTATTAACCCTTTATGATTGGGCTAAAAGCTTATTTCGAGGGGAGAGCGAGCGGTGCAAGCAGATCCAAGGGACTTAGGGATGCCTTGGCAGTCATTCTGTGATATTCGGTTACTCTTGTTGGTGTTGTTTAGTGCGGCTCTTGTCTAGCAATTTACGGACTTTTTTGTGTAGTGGCCGAATTGGCTGCGGAGCAATCCAGACCCTGGACACGTTAGTAAGAAAGTTGCGAAATTTACGTATAAATACCGCAGGCTTCCCCTTTGGATGAAACATCACCAACATGTCTAAAGATAACGCAGTCTACACCACATCGAACGGTGTTCCAATTTCCCAGCACCCATACAGTGCACAAACCGCAGGTCCAGGTGGTCCACTTCTCCTTCAGGACTTTAACTTGATTGACTCTTTGTCTCACTTTGCTCGTGAGAGAATCCCAGAGAGAGTTGTCCACGCTAAGGGAGGTGGTGCTCATGGATACTTCGAATTGACCGACTCTTTGAGTGACATCACCTATGCCAGACCATTCCAAGAACCAGGTTACAAGGCTCCGGTAACTGTTCGTTTCTCCACTGTCGGTGGTGAATCTGGATCCCCAGACACTGCCAGAGACCCAAGAGGATTCTCTGTGAAGATCAAGACCGATATTGGTAACTTGGACTGGGTCTTCAACAACACCCCAATCTTTTTCATCAGAGACCCAACCAAGTTCCCACACTTTATCCACACCCAAAAGAGAGACCCTGCCACCCACTTGGACCAGAACACAGACTCTACTCGTGCCTGGGACTACTGGACTCAGAACCCAGAGTCAATTCACCAAGTTGCTTATATGATGACCCGCAGAGGTGTTCCAAAGTCTTGGGCTCAAATGAATGGTTACTCTGGTCACACTTTCAAGAACTACAACTCCAAGGGTGAATTGACCTATGTTCAGTACCACGTTATTAGTGACGAGGGAAACGTTGGTCTTACTCCTGATGAGGCTGGTGCTTTGGCAGGATCTTCTAAGGACGAGCACATTAAGGACTTGTACGAGAGAATTGAGGCCAAGAAGTTCCCTTCGTGGACTTTATACGTACAGACTATGACTCCAAAGCAGGCCGAGGAGTTCAAGTACTCTGTGAACGATTTGACCAAGGTTTGGCCTCACAAGGAGTTCCCATTGAGAAAGTTTGGTAAGTTGGTCCTTAACCAGAACCCAGAGAACTACTTTGCTGAAATTGAGCAGGTTGCTTTCTCTCCAGCACACTTGGTGCCAGGTGTTGAAGCCTCCAATGACCCAGTTTTGCAGCTGCGTTTGTTCTCGTACTCTGACACTCACCGTTACCGTTTGGGTGTTAACTACCAGCAATTGCCTGTGAACAAGCCTCGTACCACCGAGAAGGGTTCTGGATGTCCTTTCCTCGCTGGAAACTTCCAGAGAGATGGTGCTGCTACCTTCGACAACCAAGGAAACAGACCAGACTTCATCTCTCAGCTCAACCCAATCAACTCCATCTCCAGCAACACTGCTGAGGCTTCGAGCGGCTTGCTTCCAGTTGTGGAAGGTAAGTTCGAGGGTGTCGTGACACTGAAGGAGGAGGACAAGGCTCAGATTTTGCAGAAGGAGCGCAACAAGCGTGCTCACGAGGAGGCTATCTGGCTCAAGTCTTACGACTACATCTCTGGTATTAGTGAATTGGACTTTGAACAACCGAGAGCTTTGTACCAGAGAGTTCTCTCGGATGACGACAAGAAGTTGTTCGTGGAAGCCATTGTTGGACATGCCAGCAAGGTTTCTGTGCCTTCGATCAAGGAGCGTGTTCCTCAGTACTGGGGCTTGATTGACGAGGACTTGGGTGCTCAAATTGCAAAGGGTTTGGGAGTGAAGTACTCCAAGACTCCACTTGCTGATTACGTTCAGAGTGTTGGTATTGCACCAGCTGTTTAGGAGATTACCAGCTGTTTAGGAAATGATATTGCACCAATTTAGGGAATTGGATGAATGGAATTGAGAAAGGTTGTAGAGAAATTGTAGATGTTTTGGGTATATTAGGACCTACCATAGAACTGAGGCAAAAAGAAGACAACCTTACTGTTACAAAAGTGAACCTAGTAAACGGCATCACACAATATCTATCGTCGCTGAAATTTCTCTTCTAAAGTAACTCTTATCATGCACACAAAACATTTTTCGCAGCATACTTTTCTAACCGAATATACAGCTCCTCGCTCAAACTTTCCGAGGTATAAACCAACCCCAACCTCTCGTATACCTGATTGCATACTTCTCCCACACTCTCCCAGTCCAACTCGTAGTTTTTGGAAAGATTCACCACGTCGACTTCGTTTCCCAATTGTACACCTGCGAGGGTGGTCAATTTGTTATCGGAAAGATCCAAAAACACCACTGGTGCTGGCAAAACGAGCTTTTTGTGCTTGAGATTCTCCCCGAGGAAATTATGCGAAAGTTCCAAGGTCTCTAATCTGCTCAATCGTTCCACATTCCCACTCAACTCGGCTAGTCTACAGTATGTCACTGAGAGTCTTTTGAGTCCTGCAGGTAAAATATCAAAATCCAATTTGGGAAAATTGCAACCATGGAGCTCGAGGGTAGTTAGATTCACGCATTTATCGAGCAGGATGACATGGAAGCGCCCGTTTAACTTCAATTTGTTCAACTTGGGTAGGTCGAGGTTCAATGGGCATATTGGAATGTGTGAGTCAAGGACCAAAGTTTGAAGATTATTTGGCCAAACAGTACTTGAAAGGTTGACTTCGGGTTCCCCAACAACTAGCTTCCGAAATTGAGGGAGGATATTCGAAAACATACTGGAGTTCGACTTATTTGAAGACGCAACCGAGTCGCGGAATTGAGGAAGAAAACTCGAAAGCATAGAACTCTCGGTAGACTCACACGTACAATCTTCGGGTTCGCTATCGTCATCGCCATCGTAAGTAGGCTTCCCAAAGGCAACTTGGAGGCTTTCTAGACTTGAAGGTAGTAGTCTTGAGAGTAGTTCAAGAGTAGAATAGTCCATATTCACTCTCCTTGTCCAACGTGGGACTGGGGGCACAACAAAACCAACGTAGTGAACACTGTGAACAGTTCCTTTTTGGAAATAGAACGAGTGGGTTCCCAAAATATGAAAGACTTGAAGTCGAGGTAGATAATCAATCTGCGGATTGAGTGATTCCCAATTGATATTGTTCACGTCATTCAAACACAAGAGTACCTCGGAAGCACTTCCTTTTGCCTCAGATTGGCCGTTCCACTCACTTATCGCGCGATTAATTTTGTTGTGGGTCACCGGTCCAATTCTCAAGACTTGCAATTGCTGCAATTTTAAGAGTGGGATGAGACTGAACCCGTCAAAGTTGATATCCAAAGATTTCAATGACAATGGCCATGAAATTTCGTTAGTATCTGTGATTCCGTTCACATGGACCTTGAGCCGTTCAAGAGATCCTGGAAGTTTGGGGAGCTTGGTGCACTTGCATTTTTCCAATGTTAGCTTCGTCAACTGGGGAAGGTGAAAATCACCACAAACCTCAACATAGAGCGAACTTATTGCAAGATCCTTCAATGAAGCAGGTAACTTAAAAGAGTCATCAAACGCATAATTGTCCATAGAATCATAAAGTCTTAATGTTGTTAACGTCGGTGGAAACTTAATCTCGTTGACTTCTTTACACCAATATAATTGCAAATATTTGAGGGGTAATTTTTCAAAGTCCAAGCGTTCAATTTGCATCATCCCTAGTGAGAGTTTCGTCACGGTATCCGGTAAAATAAGCTGATCGGAGGACTTCATAGCAGCCTCGTTCAACACAACGCTTCGTAATCTCGGAAGTTCCGAAAGATCGATAATTTCATCTATACCTTGAGAACGAGTTAGGATCAACTCGGTCAAGTTATCGAGTTTACTTATTTTAAGGTTGCCTGTAGAAGCCGGGGCAATTCTCAAAATCTCAAGCAGTTTTGGAACATATGGAAGAAAACCATCCAAATTCACTTGAAACCATAGCACTAGCTCTCGTAAATTCAACGAGGCCAAAAAACTGGGGTCCTCGTCAGGAGTGTCCCAGCCATAACTAACCACGAGCTTCCGTAAAGTCTTTGGCAATTCAAACATCGGAAAAGAACAGATATTGAGCTCGGTGAAATTGTATGGCAAGCTTGGAAGATACTCAATTGCGTCATCAGAATGGTACATAATAATCTCAGCATCTTCCAAGACCTCAGGAAACTCATTATGGATTCTAAAAAGATCAGGGACACTTCTGAACGTGATGCTCTTTGGACGGTACCTAGGGTAAGCTTTTATGAATCGACGGTACTTGAACACGTTGTCGAACCTAGTTCTCAGCGGAAGGCTATAGATAGTATCGTTGTGTGTGAGGATTTCGAGCTCCACCTCCACATGCTGATAAAGTCGCCTGAACGCATACTCGTTAACATCGGACTCCAAAAGAATCTTCACCAAGGTCAATGGTAGGTGCTCAAAAACACCTGCTATGATGTCACTGGTGAGGTTAGAAAACATTCAAGCATATACTTGTCTAAAGATTCAATTAGGGGCGTTGATAAACTTTCAGGGTCGTGGTTTTGAGCGATGGTGCGATTTAAGTTTCGTAAAAGGATAACCAGGGAGTAAGTGGGAGTAGAGGTGGCAAAGAAGAGGCAAAGAAGAGTGAAATGAGACTAGTAGTGAGGTAATGATGAGGGTTTTGTTCGCTGGAATTTGAAACGTCGGTAATAGTGGCGTTGTTGTTCAATTACTGTTGTTTGCAGCCATAAAAAATATGATCATTAAATTTGCAACCTGTCTATATGACTATTCTATATTATTCCAAAGTCCTTATGTTTTCTAATCCAATACTAACGGATCATCCCAGCTTCCGCTTCCCGTACCCAATCTCACCAACTCATCATCCAAATCATCATCAAAGTCCTCCTCACTATCATAAACCCGAAGAGGCTTGCTCTTGCTATTACCACTCATAGATCCACCCATGACTATCTCATTCCCATTCATTGCTATCTCATCTCCACTAAAAGAAGCTTCCCTTCCACTGAAAGCTTTTCTTTCTACCTCCCTTCCATTTCCGTCCACCTTCTTCTTTTCCTCCTTCACATACACCTCCTCCTCATCAGACAAGTCAATCACCTCTGCTTCAACCTCCTCCTTCACCTGCTCAACGACCTTGAATTGTGCGAGGTTGAGAACCTGGACCTTCTCCGACTCCTTTGGTGTCAGCTTGAGAAAATAGTTGTACACCTGCGAAATCGACAATTCTGAAGGCTGGAACTTTTTGTCGCAGATCGGACACCGGTACTGTGGTATCAGCGGATTCTTCGGTTTATCCAAGACATGAATGACGTTCTGTGAGTTGCGTGCTTGGTTCCTCGGTCGCTGGCGATTCGGGCTTCGGTTCACTATTTGGATTCCGGGATTTCCCGTATACTTGCGAACCGTGTCCTGGCCAGAGAATAGGAAGTTGTACATTTGTGGCCCAAAGTTCGGGAATTTTTCGTTGCGAAGACGGTTTTGTTGCTGGAACTCCTGGAGCTGGGTCTGGAAGTGGTTCTGAAGTTCCTGGTACTGGTTCTGGTACAGTTGGAGGTTATTGTACCCAGGTTTGTAAAATCTCTGCGAATTGATCTGTTCGTGCATCTGCTGGATTTGTTGGTTTTGGATCTGTTGGATGTGCTGGTTCTGCATTTGCTGGATTTGCATGGTCTGTATCTGCTGGTTTTGCATTTGTTGGATGTGCTGCGATTCCAAAAGACTGTTTGCACCAAACTGAAGGGGATCAAAAATGGCCTCTGAGTCGGTTGGTTCATGGTTTAGCTGACTCGAAAGTTCGTCAAAGCTTGGTATTTGTGGGGTTATCAATGAATTGGAGATTTGGTTGGTATTGCTATCATTTGAACTTTTGGCAGTGTTATCTGTCTTTTCATTACCATTTTTGTCTACCTTGTCGTTGTCTCTTTTCTCCTTATCTCTTTTCTCGTTGTCTCTCTTCTCATTCATTCTTTTCTCGTTATCTCGTTTCTCCTTCATTCTTTTCTCTTTCTCTATCTTCTCCTTTTCTATTATCGTGTCCCTCCTCTTTTGATCCTTGA
Organism: Kodamaea leandrae; assembly: GCA_030564445.1. Taxonomy (NCBI): domain Eukaryota; kingdom Fungi; phylum Ascomycota; class Pichiomycetes; order Serinales; family Debaryomycetaceae; genus Kodamaea; species Kodamaea leandrae. Next base: position 45,758 of record JAJLUV010000024.1, on the reverse strand, counting down.
GCGACTCCACATTCTTCTGCAACAACGTCTTTCGAAGAATGTTCTTGTGCCCCTGGAGAATCTTGTTAAACATGCAAAAAGTGTCAAAGTCGAAGCACTCGATGTGCACGCAATACTGCGACTTGACGGGGATCTTGATCCGCGTCTTTGTTAACGGATCTTGAAGTGAAAAAGTGAACTTGTCATACCCAAGGTCGTCGTCCCCATCCCCAACCTCTCTTTTGAGAAATGGAAGAATATTCACAGGAATCCACTTGTACCCAGGAGTCAAAGCGCTCATGCCAGCATGAGAGGTTGATTGGGTAGAAGTAGTGCGGTCTGGTTGATCATTGAGTCGACCTAATTGCGTGGGTTGATCATGGTCATTATCTTTATGAGTGAGTACTAATTGCGTGGGTTGATCATGGTCTGGGTCATTATCTTTTTATTCTCTTTGAATATCCAATAGTTGATCTTTTCTATTGTCTTCATCTTGTAGCGCAACTTCAAGTTGTGTTTGAATCAGCTCTATATTTCCATTAGTAAGATCAGGTATATCATTCACTTCTGTCAGTTCAACTCCTCTCTTCTGTGGTTTTGATCGTATCACCTGCTCTTCACTCTCACTGTCTTCGATCTCCTCCACGTCGTACCTCGGCACTTTCTCTAGCATATCGTTCAACTCGGCCTCCAAGTCCAGTAGGTTATCCACATCCAGAATCTCGCTCTCGGACTCCTTGAGGCCTGCTAGGACGTCGCGAGGTATGCGCATCACCACCATGAGCTTGTTGGTCCAGACCCCCTCCTGGGCGAACTCATTGTGAACCAGGACCTTATTGTTGTCGAGTTTGGGGCCTCGTAATCGGAGCTTGGTCATGGGAAAAGAAATCAAAAATGAGATGGACGCAAAAAAAGTGGTGATAATGAGGTGATCTGATAGAGGTTGAAAAATAGGAATGAGTTTCAAGGAGGTTAATCGATTACCTCAAAGTGAGATGCTTCAATCTGGAACATCAATTTGGTACAGTCAATTTGGGCATAAAAGGGTTACAAAATTAATACAATCAAGACACAATAGTGCTGGTAGGTATATGAAAAACCCCTAAGGTAATGATATGGAAACGGAACCGGATTTTCAATTTGCAGCTATTAATTTATTCAACATTTCACAAAAATTCATGAGTCTGCTGCACAAATTACTTCTTTTTACTTCATATCTTTACTTCATATTCTAATCATATTGTAATTCCACTCATCTTCAAATGGTTCTTAGTATTTCCTCCAATCCACCATCACCCTACTACTCTTTTCTCCCTCTAACTCACCTCGTTTCACTTCTAACTCACCTCTTCTAACTTCTCCTCCTCTCGCCTTCTCTCTCCTCACATCTTTGCTCTCTCCTCCTTCTTCAACACATCATAAACCCTCTTTTCAATTTCCATAAAGTGTGCGGCTGAGTCGTCCAACATTGGCAAAATCTGGGTGGCATAAAATCCTGCAATCTTGTTCTTGATGTCGATCCAGAAAAACAAGTTGGCCATACCGCACCAGTACAACGTCCCTACAGGGCGCCCGCTAGGCGACTTGCCCTGGGTGAGTGCAAATCCCAAGCCCCAAGTGTCCACGATTCCAAAAGGAGCATTTGGGATTGGACGACTCAACTCTGGGTGCAAAGCGGAATCAAAGTTGAGCTCAACACCATCTGGAAGCTGAGGACTGATAGCCTGCTTGTATAATTCATGTGAAAATAATTGCGTTCCATCAGGTGCTTTACCTTCATTCAACCATAACCTCAAAAACTTGAGGTAGTCCGAGGCCGTACCGTACAATCCCTGACCACCCATATCTCTTGGCAGTTTGTAGGTCCTCGAGAGTCTAGAACGTACAAGAGTGCCGTCCTTGCTACGTGAGTGGATCACAAGCAAATTGTCCTCGCTCTTGTCACGAACAAATGCGGTATTCTTCATCCCAAGCGGATCGAATATGTACTTCTTGATGTAATCTCCCAAACTCATACCTGTGATGTGCTCCAATACGAAACCGGCCCAGTCAATGCCTAAACCATACGAAAATCTCGACCCTGGCTCAAAAGAAAGGTAGGAATCTTCCAATGCTTGAGTGTTGGGGTCTTGTCCTTCCTCTTCAGCCACAGATCCGAGTAAACTAAAGAGACATTCATAAGTGAAACCAGAAGTATGAGTGAGGAGATGTTTCAATGTCACAGGAGTGCGTGGAGCACGAGGCTCGTCGTCCTCAACTACCTTGATATTGCCAAATTCAGGGTAGAACTTGGAGATCGGGTCATCTAAGGTGATTTTGCCTTGGGTGATGAGAATCAAACAGGCGGTAGTTGCAACAGCCTTAGTGCACGAGAACAATGCCATTCTCACATCTGGAGTGATTGGTTGGGAACCTTCGCCAATGCTTGATTCTCCACTGGCGTTGAGGTACACTGTTTCTGTGCTATTGGTGAGACCAAGAACCGCACCGTGAGCCAGCGTGGCTACATTGTTTGTGATGTCGGTGGCCTGGACGAGGGCGTCGTCTAAGGACTTTTTGAGGTGTGATCTCGAGGATTCAGATGTGAATGGCATTGGTGTTAATACGTAATTCGGAAGTAATTGGTGATAATTGTGGGGAACTTAATCACATGAAGCCGGATTTATAAAAAGTTGACTTATACGGCGTATTTGAATCAGGAATCCAAATACTAATAATTGGCTCTTTGGCCGAGTGGTTAAGGCGGTAGACTCAAGTTCTACTATCGTAAAGATGCAGGCGTTCGAACCGCCTAGGAGTCATTATTTTTAATTCTTTTTTATTTTACGTTGTTTTAGAATGAGCTTCGTTTTTGAGCTTACGTCGTTTATTACGTCATTTTTTGCAACTTGCACATGCTTACTATTACGTTGCTCACTCTCACATTCCATGTTACCTTGCTTCGCGAGCAACTGTTCGAACCAAACATCCATGTCACATCCTCCTCATCTCTTTCTTTTTTCATTACGTCATTACCCAAATGTCAGAAGAGCAAATACCAAAAAGCAATCGTTGTCAAGGAGACCAACTTTCGAAGAGCTTCCTAGCGTTTTGATCTTGTTTGTCAAGGTAATCCACGTTCCACCATCTCGTGTCACTAATTTGTCAAGGTAATTAGCAATATGGAAAAAACGTGTTGGGCCCACGTAAAACAAGATCGAACAATAAGCATGATTATGGGGTACCTGGGGTATTGAAGACTTACGAAGGGGAAGGCCTAGCAATCACAAATTACTTTTACCGGTTATTTTTTGAACATATATTTCACAATTACCGAAACACATGTCGCTTAAAAACTCCGTATCTTCCAAATTACCCAAAATAAAGTCGGAATGAAAGTTCTTCAGTTCCTGATAATCAAATATTCAAAGTTCCTTGTATTCAAAGTTCCGGATGTTCTTGTACTACCATTCGGTACCCTCTCATTTGTACTCATTCAATCTATTCTACTATATTCATTTTTTTCATTTATTGGTATAGGAAAACAGCTTAAGGCCATCTTCATGACTAAAACCGAACGTATTCAGCATGCATTCATAAATCATCACAGAAGGCTAGGCTTCCTAATAGTAGTGGTGTCTGTGACCACGGTTACCCTCAGGTGCCCAGAAGTTGCTGTAGCGATTTCTGTGGCCATGCTTCTTCAACTCATGCTCAAGGAGAGCAGCTCCTCCGATAGCAGCAAGCACCTCAGCCTCCTTCTTGTGGCGAGAGTGTGAGGAAGAGTGGCGAGAGTGATGACGGCTAGAGTAGCCAGCTCCCATCACCTCAGAGCCATGTGGCTCCTCCCATTGAGATCTACCATTTCTCGAGTTGACAAAGTAGTGTCTGCCGTACTGAGGATGGTACTGAGCACTCCATCCTGGAGGAAGGATAATCTCTTCGAGTGGAGCGCTTCTCATCATTGGTGGTGCACTGATGTGGTGCATAGAATTCATAGTGCTTGTGTCTTGACCCATTGTAATTGTGTTGTTATCTGTTGATGTAACTGATGAGGATTGGAATGGAGGGAATGGCTACCCCTTTATATACACCAGAAGTCAGCCATGGTTTGCTTGGGCTTATCACTTTCTATTCTCGGTCCGTGAAAAAAACGGTCACCACCTCGTGGTTGCAAATTGCAACAGAGTTTAAATATTGCTTTTTTAGGACTCGTTGCCACACCCACACCGCAACTTCATGTGACGTAGGTGGCGCACAACCGTTCAGGAATGATCTCCGAGCAACATGCCCATTATACACACTCCTTGTTGACCTTTGCCATTATACACACTCTTTGTTGCTCTGTAAATAGAAACTCAACAAGTCTTCGATACGGTCAACAAACAAAAATATGCAGGGACCAGCCGCAGCGAAGGCAAAATTGCACGGCTTACAAATTTCAACAAAGTTTCTCTCCTCTGACTCATGCTAACCACGAAGGCGTCATTCACAGTCATTCATCCATATCTCCACTTCGTGTTGCCATTCGCCCTCGTCATCTTATCTACTCGCTTTCTCCTTCACAAGCTTTTTTGTTATATACAGTTCTGCGGAGAGGCGGACTATGTGAAAAACTATGATGTCATCAGTCATTGCAAATCAGTCATTGCAATTACCACATTCCGCGGCACCTCCGATGCTTATCGGATGTCAGCCACTTGATAGATGGCCTGCACAATGGTGAGATCATATATACGCATCTTCTTCATCTTCATCATCAGCTTCTTCTTCTTCATCTTCTTCACATATCACTTATCACTCCTTATATCTCATCACCACTCTCCTCTCCATTACACTCGTCTTACTCCCTAGCACTTCTTACTCCACGTTCTCATCATACCTCGTGGATCTCGTATTTAGTCATTCGTATCTGGTCAGGTCACATTTTCCATTTTCCAACTTAAACTCTCGCTTTCTCTTCCACGTTTCAGCCCTATGCTTCGCCTTCTCTTTTCGTCGCATCTCGCCTCTCTTTTCGGCTTCTCTTTCGCATTCTCCTCGCCTTCTCTTACACGTTTACTTCCACGTTCCCGCTCGGTATCCATCGGCGATGACCTAGTGCTCGGTATCAAACGGAAATTCCACTCCCAAGGCCCCGTGTAACTCCTCCTTGACTAACTCCGTCAAACTGCTTCCATCTCTCAAGGTTATCCACTTCCCCCCGATCAAATCAAAGCGCTTGGGTCCACTCACTGGGCTTGATAACCAAATCTGTTTATTCGGGGGCTGCTTGTTAATCACATAAGACCCCAACTGTGGCACCGTCAACGTCAACACACCCTGCGATAACTCACAGTCGATTTCCGGGACAGACTCGGCGAGTTCCTCAAGCGAATCGATCATCTGCTCCAAATACTCGCTGGCAATAGTGTTGTATTCTCCAGCACTCAATTCATCGATCTTGCTGGCGATATTCTCGCCCTCGGTACTGGTGACATAGGTTCTTCTAAAGCTGGCGGTATTGATGATCCGCGGACCTGCTACTCTCAATCTACTGAGCGCAAGCCTTGGAACCACTCTTGTTGCGGGATTCCGCACCATCCGCGTACACCTCAAAACTGTGGACATCATTTGCTTTGGTAACTTTTAAAAAAAATTCAACCATGTATCTCTTTATTACGTTGTTGGCGCTCACCGTGGTGTTTGTGGCGGTTGTGGTACTTTTGCCATACTACAACGGTCTCACCACGCTTGAGGTTCACAAGAAACAGACCAAGAAGAAGAAACTGGCGGAATCGCACGTTCCGTTGGACACTGGTTACATCCCACCAGATGCTGATTATGGCGCTACAACCTCTACAGAAAAGCGCAACTTCAACGTGAAGGTGACCTCGGACGACCTTCCGGTCCACATCAAGCTCGGAAGTGCCTCCGAGGGATTGCGCAAGAGAAAGGACCGTGTGGATATCAACCAGGATCCAAACAGCTACGATTACGACATTGATGAGTTGATTGAGGAGGATGAGAGGGAGCAGAGGGACGAGAGAGAGAAGGACGAGAGGGCCTTCTACAAGGAGGAGAAGATTGGAAAGACAAATGAGGAGATTGTATAAAGAAAGAGAATAAACTTAATGGATAACGTAAAGGTAAAGGGTAAGTAAGGTGAATGGTAGGTAAGGTGAAGGATGGTAAAGAATACCTTGGGTGATACTTAAGATAGCACTTTCAGGAAATCCTTAAATTATAACGTGAATGAGCATGATCTAGCCAATTGGGTTGATCTGTAGGTAATAAGATCGTTATGATTTGATAAAATTCATACTACGATTAAATTATCAATTCCTTGTATGCAATATGTTGTAAGTCACTTTTTCTATTCAATAGTTACTTCTATTCATTTGTTACTTCTATTCATTTGTTACTTCTATTCATTTGTTACTTCTATTCAATAATTACTTTTCTTCAATTGTTACTTCTATTCAATAGTTACTTCTATTCAGTAGTTACTTCTCATCGCTACTTCCATTCAATAGTTACTACTTTTCTATTCCCTTCCTTATCTTTTTTATTTCCTTTTGTACAAGATGCCTTCATCTTTTCCCTTTGGCTCTCCATGGGAAATCTTGCTCCTTTTCTTGCTAATCATCATAGCGCTTATCATCCTCGACCAATCTCTCACTCCACCAATTCCCAGGGTATTTTCGGTCCCCGGACTCCCTCTCGTCGGAAACCTCTTTCAAGTCACCAATAACCCTGCCAAAACTTACATGAAATGGAAAGAAACCTACCATAAGGACATTTTCCAGGTGAGATTCGGCAACAAGCGTGTGCTCGTGGTGAATTCGTTCGCTGATGTCCACGCTTTGTGGACGAAACAGCCGCTTGCAAACAATTCAAGACCTCTAAGCTTCACTTTCCACGGCCTTGTCAGCGCTACACAAGGCTTCACTGTAGGCTCAACTCCCGCAGGACCACTGTTTATTAGAAAGAAGAAAGCACTTGCTAGATTTGTTTCAAGAAGCCAAACTTCAAGCGAAAGGTTCACAAGACATATTGATATCGAGTCTGAAATCCTCATAGAGTCCTTCACCACTAACTGCGACATCTCTGTCAAACGCCCGTTCCAGATGTTTGTGTTGCGCACGGCGATTTTGTTAGCATATGGTTTGCAACTCGACTACGATGGTGAGGACAAAGGCTTATGTGAGGAAATTGTTGAGGTCGAGAACAAAATCATTCGGTACCGTGGTCCCACCGCAAACAAAGCTGATTACCTTCCGTTTTTACGCCTCCTCCCTCAAGATAAACCCTCTGAGTATGGTGATCGCAGAAACAACTACATGAACCTTCTCATGGACCGTCTCACCGACAACTTGGCCACAAATTCCGAATGTGCTGCGTCTATAATTGCCTCTTTAATGCTTGACGACTTCGACTTGACCAAAGCGGAGTTGCAGAGTATTTGCCTCACGTTTGTCAGTGCGGGCCTCGATAACACTCCACTAAACTTGTGCCATTTAGTGGGACAATTTTCGCAGCCAAACGGCCAAATTTTGCAGCAGCGCGCATTGTCTGAAATTATCTCCTGCTATGGCTGCGAAAAAGACGCCATGGAGCGTGTCTCCAGTGAGATGAAATGCGACTACATAGTGGCTCTACTTAAGGAAACTTTGCGATTCTTCACCGTTTTGCCCTTGTCGTTGCCTCGCCAGACAACGAGGGATATCGTCCACCGTGGTCTCGTGATCCCTGCAAACACAACTCTAATCATGAACGCCTTCGCAGCCAACCACGACGAGCGCCATTTTGCCCACCCATACACGTTTGACCCTGAACGGTGGTTGGAAAACGGAAAATTGCGAGCAAAGAGCTCCCTCTCTCATATGGCCTTTGGAGCGGGGTCCAGAGAGTGTTCGGGCGCACTCATGGCCATGACTGAGATGTATGCGGTGGTTTGCAAATTGGTGTTGAGGTATAAGGTTTGTCCTCCAGAGAATAAGGAATACTTGATGTGTCTCGATCCGTTTGAAAGCAATGAGTTTCCTGAAGCAACCTCATTTGAGCCGAGGGAGTTTAGAGTGAGGTTGGAGAGAAGGTGAGATTAGAAAACCTAGAAAATTTAGATGACTTTATCTACTTCTGTATTCTACTACTCTTGTAATTTTACTTAATCTATTTCGATTCTATATTTCTTGTCTCTTCAACCCTACATTCCTTATATCTATATTTCTTGTCTCTTCAACCCTACATTCCTTATATCTATATTTATTGTCTCCTCAACCCTATATTCCTTATATCTATATTTCTTGTCTCCTCAACCCTATATTCCTTATATCTATTTATTATCTCTCTTTCTCTGTATTACTCCACCTTCGTCTCTCCTGGATCAATATACCCTACTCTATTCACAACAACGCTCTTCGTTCCACTCTGCATTGGAAGCGTGTACTTCAATACTCCTCGGATAATCAAGTCAAAGGGGTTCTTTATAATCACCTCCCACTTCTTCAGGTTGTCCGGCTCTGTCTCATTCACCGATGCAGCTCCCGTCAAGTTCTTCCCTGGAGTCACCATCTTGATCTCTCCCTCTTGATCAACAGGACCACGGTGGAATATACCACCCTCGAACACCATTGGCAGCTCGAGGTTGTACACCGTGCCTAGTAACACCGTCTCCACTGACAGCGACTCTAAGTATCCACTCTTTGCGAAAATGTCCAACTCGACCTCTGCAATTTCCACATTGAACCACCCGGGATTCACAGCCTGTACCACAATGTTGAAAACAAGCTCGTCCATACTCACAACAGGGTTCTCCACAGACGTGATCGACACTTCAGTGAGGTCCTTGGTGCTCGCAAGAACGAATCCCATTACAAACCCAACAGCGAGAATGCCAAGGATACTGATTACCGTATACGCGAACGATTTGATGCAATTAATGCGCGCTTGGGGCTTTTTCACAAAAAGTCCCAGTGGATGCCTGGACATGTACCGTGTGGATCCGGCCTTTTGTGGGCCCTCTTCCTCATCAAAGTCGTCGTAATCGTAGTAGTAGTTCTGGTTATCAAATTCGCCTTGCTCGGCAGGAGGCGGTGTCTGATGTGCTGGCATGGACAAGTAACGGCGGTTTTTCATGCGCTTTCCAGGTGGAAAGTTAAGGTTGAGCGACCGGTAGTGCGCGAGTCGAGGTTGCCCGAGTAACTGCAGGTTCTCGTGTGGCAGGCCGGTCATGGGCGCTTGCTGAGACGAGTATGGGAACCGAATATTGTTATCGTAGTAGATCAATTCGTCGTCAAAGTCCTCGATATCGATGTCATCGGGGATGATGCTGTACCTTCTGGGCTGTGAACCGATCTTGTCGAAAAGTTTCGAGGTTGTGGAACGCAACTTCGACGATGTCAGCGACTTGGTGTGGCTCTTGCGAGGAGGCTCTGCAGGCTTCACCGCCTCTGATCCCTCAGACTCATCTCCTGACTCTTCATTCAGATCAAGCTCGTCAAGCAGATACTGGTCGTATCTGCGAGCAGATCCCGGAACAAAGCCCGGGTTCTCGTATGGCAGAGGGATGTTCGGTATTGGAGGTGATGGGAGGGAAAATGTCGAGGGTGGAATAGTGTGATTCAAATTCGCAGTCGGATTAGGGTTCAGACTCAGAGTCAACGTTGGAATTTGTGGGTTCTGTTGTGGATTTTGTGGGTTCTGTTGGGGATTTTGTGCATTATTTTGAACCATTGGATTAATTGCTGGATTATTCTGCTGTTGCTGAGCATCCCTCCCGTCTCTGCTTATCTCACTCGCCTCGTCATAATGATCGGAATATGTGTAACTCGAAAACAGCCTCTGTGTAGTCAACCGTCTGTTTCCCGTATCCATGTAACTGCTTGAGAACAGCCCTGCAATCGACGGTGCCCGCGCAGGCACTTCCGGATTCTGCATGCCTCTGTACTCGTCCGTGGGCAGTTGAAACCCACTGGACCGTTCCAGAAGCAGCAATATGGTCTGGTTTGTCGGAGCGTTCTTTGCCTTTTTCGGTACCCCAGATTTCAATATCGGGGCGGCAGGCGCTGCAGCAACCGCAATCTGGTCCTCCTGCGCAGTCACGTCATTGTCGTCGGCTTGGTGCTCGTAGACAAATGTCTCGTTCAGGTCACTGGAATCAACGTCGTCCACGGCACTTGCCAACTTGGCCGCAAAGAAGTCTGTGCGCGTCAGCGCCTGTTTGGCTATGCGCTTGTGCTTTCTCTTTGAAGGAGCGGCCTCTTTTTCCATGCTGTGTGTCGATGAGTTGGGGTGACTGAAGAGCTCCGTGGTGGACGGAGTTTGATGAGTTGCACCACCTGTTGGCGTGCTCGTTGGAGCGGGCTGTGGCGGTGCAGGCTGTGGGTTCTGCGTGTCCTTGTTCATGATGTCGCTGATGAGTGTGGTGTTCTTGGGATGTGGTTCTTTGGAGTTGATGATCTTTTGCTTTGCTTTGAGCGACTTATTGAGGTTGGAGATGATGGATTTGTTGAGAATCGCAGAGCCATTTGGATTGGAGGTAGAAGGGAGGTTGGCAGTCTGGTTAGTCGGGTTGGTGTTCTGGATGCCAGCCGGATTGGTAGTCGCAGAACTTGCATTGGAACCATTCGTGTTTGATACGGTATTAGCCACTGGGTTTGAATTGGATTTTGTTGCTGGGTTTGAAGATGCTATATTGGTAGCAGTTGTGTTCTTTCCAGAAGTGGTTGTAGTGGAAGTGGTTGTAGTAGAATTGGTAGTTCCAGTAGTAGCATTGGTTGCTCCAGTAGTATTATTGGTTGTTCCAGTAGTAGCATTGGTTGTTCCGGTAGTAGGAATAGTTGATACTCCAGTATTAGTTGTAGAAGCATCCGTTATACCCGTTCCATAAGCAGGAATGTCTGATGATCCAGTTCCATTCGTGTTTGATGGTGTATCCTTAACATTTGTATCTTTACTGCCTGAAGTATCCTTAACACTTGCATCCTTTTCATCCTTGTTCGTTGAATTGACCTTGTCTGTATCAGGGATTGTCTTCTCATCTTTGCTTGTGATTGTGGAATCAGAGTTGTTCATCGGAATGTCTGCAATCTCCCCCTGGTTTGGTTGTGTTGTTGCCCTTTCATCTCCTTGCCTCCCATTGCGTTCACCATCCGTTGATCTCTTCACAACTCCACTGTTTTCGTTAGAAACGCCTCTCAGAGTGTTCTCCGGGTCGCTGCCACTGACTACAGCCACAGCGCCGGTAGCTTGCCCGCCGGGGGCGCCTGGTCCGCTTCCATTCAGCTCCATGCCGTGTTCGCTGTCTGTGAAAACAATCAAATTTTGTGTGTAGCAAGCTTTGTCATTGCTTAGTCATCGGTAGACGAGATGGGGAGGGGAGATATTACAGGAGTAATAAGGATACAGATGACCTTCAAGTGCGATGATCGAGGAGTCTGAACGAGGTGTCTGATAGAGTAGTCTGTGAGTATTCTGGTTAGAGTCTCTGAATAGAGTAGTCTATTCTCTTAGGGTGAGATAACTGGTTTTCTGTAAAAATTTAGCTCTAGGCTGATGATCTTGAAAATCAATCATTCGTGTCCTTATCGTGTAACCTTATTTCACCGCTCGTAATCATCTCCACTATACTTCCCCAGTTGTGGGGCTTAACTGAGGTCATTGCTCTCGTCATCGATTTTGTGTCAGACCAGTCATGAAAAATCAGGAATGGAATAAGAAAGGTGTTGAATAGGGGAGTTGTGGATAAGGAAATAGGGGACGTGTTGGATACAGGTAGTATGGAGTTTTTGGGTAGTGTGATCTAATGATAACGTACGATATTTGTGATTGTAAGAATTAACGGAATTATTAAAGTATTAACGAGATTATCTGATATTATTCAGTAGGATTGAAAGAAAGAAAGAGTGCCTTTCCTCTATATTAACTAGTTTTTATTAACTGTTATTAACTGTCTAGATCTTTAATCAACTTCCATTATATTATATTCTTTACCTTTCATTATCTATTCTCTTTCATTATCTTCTATTCTCTTTCATTTTCTTACCATCTTTTATATCTACATTATTTCCAAATTTGCACCCAATTTATCAAATATCCTCCAAACTTCAACCACCATCAAACTTCACTAAACTCATCAAACTCATCAAACTCATCAAACTCATCAATCACATCAATCATCATCAATCCCATCAACCATCACATCCTCACCAATTGTCTACATCCCTAGTTCTATATCCATTTTATCTCATCGCATTTTCTTTTTTCCACATGTCCTTCTCGTTCGGCTTTACCAACGACGACTTCAGCGACGATGAGATCGAAGGAGGTGTTGTCGCCTCCTCCGAGACATCTGCCAGACCCACGCTCAGCGAGCTCTCCAGCGAGATTCTGCCCGAAAACCTCCCCAAGGTTCACTCGCTCGACCTGATCCTAGACACATTGACTGGAGTCCGGATCACCTTCGACAACTACACAACTCCAGCCCAGAACATCATCTACCGACGCGAGCTCTTCGATGTGAAGCACCAGGTCATGTGCGAGGACACGCCGTCCCAAATGACGGACTTTTTGATTGGCGATGCTGACCATGACTTGAAGAAAAACGTCTACGAAGGAGGGTTCAAGAGCTGGGAGTGTTCGTACGACGTGGTTGACAAGCTCAACGAGTACGTTGAGCTGGGCTACATCAATGAGTTTTCCCACATTTTGGACATGGGATGTGGAACCTCACTTCCCACTGCATTTCTCATGATGAAGCGGTTCCAAGAGCGCCCACAAGAAGCTGTCCACTTCACGTTGGCCGACTTCAACTACGACGTTTTGCGTCTTGTGAGTGTTCCGAACATTTTGGTGCACTGGGCATCTACATTGCCTGTGGAGAAGCTTGTTGAGCTCACGTTCAAGGACGAGAACCCGGCCAACGATGTGCTCGTGGTGACCCCCGAGCTTGTGGGCGAGTTCAAGGCGCAGTTGGCGGCGACGAAGACCACATTGAGTTTCATCAGCGGTGCGTGGGGCACGCAATTCAACGAGTTGGTTGCGGGGGCCGACCTTGTGATTTCTTCCGAGACCATATATTCGTTGGAAACGCTTCCGTTGCTTGCCGAGGCCATCGTGGATTTGGCAGCCAGAGCGAAGAACCCACATGTTCTTGTTGCTGCAAAGGACATCTACTTTGGGGTGGGGGGATCAATTGTGGAGTTCGTGAGGTATTTGGAGAGCATACGGCCGGAGTGGATGAGTATAGACGTTGAGCTGGTGAAGGGCGTTCTGTTGAGGAGGTCAATTGTTAATATAAAGAGGAAATGAATAGGAGAATAGAGACAGAATAGGAGAATAGAGACAGAATAGGAGAATAGAGACAGAATAGGAGAATAGAGGATACATAATAGGTGATTATAGATGAGAATAGTTGATTATAGATTAGAATAGTTCATATAGATTATAGAATAGTTTCATATTCATAGTATTCATATATAATAGTTTCATATTCATAGTATTCATATATATTATAGAATAGTTTCATATTTCATAGTTAATGTAGTTTCAAGTAATTCTTCATATTCATATTCATCCATAGCCCATTCCCTTCATAATATTCATAGTTCATATTCATTCATAGTCATATTCATAACATTCATAGTCATATTCATAATATTCATAGACATATTCATATCATTTCTTCGTATCTTTCATTTCTTCTTCATATCCTTTTCTTTACCTCGTCTACCGCCTCCTTTTACCCCAGACCATCGAACCACTTTGGGTGCAAATAAAGACCACCACAGAGAAAGTCACTCCAAAAGTACAATTCAAGAGGGCAATTCGAACAATTCAATAGGCAACTCAAAAGTGCAATTCTCAACCCCTATCGTCCACTTACTACCGTTCATGAGAGCCCAGGGTCATGTTCCTTATCAAATCATGTTACCCACATTCTGTTATCCTCACCTGATTTTCGGTCGTGCCCCATCGCCAACTTTTCAAGCATTTTCAGCCAATCATTTGCAGGTGGAAAAAAAGCTCCTCTAAAATCACCTACAAAAAAAATACACACTACATCTCGTTCAACATGTTGCGCCAATCCATCCAGAGAATAGCCACCCGCAGCCAGTCCTCCGTCGCCAAGTCTGCCCCAAGAGCTCTCTCCAACGCTTACCTCGGCAACTTGGAAAGCAGATGGGTCACCCTTCCAAAGGAGGACCAGACCGCTTTGATAGACGAATTGAAGGCCCGTATGGAGTTGCCATGGCAGAGCCTTACCACCGCTGAGAAGAAGGCTGCATACTACATTTCTTTCGGCGAGTGGGGCCCAAGAAAGCCTTTGTACGCTCCAGGCGACAAGTCCAAGATCTTCTGGGGTGTTGCTGGTTCCATCGTTGCATCCGTGGTTGTGTTTGCTGGTATTAGATCCATGGGCCAGCCTGCTCCACACACTATGGACAGAAAGTGGCAGGAGGCCTCCGACGAGTACTTGAAGAGCAAGAACGCCAACCCATTCACTGGTTACTCGCAGGTGCAGTAGGGATAATACATATGAAGGATATGGAGTGTAGACAAGGAGGGTGAGAAGAAAATTGAGAAGAGTTAGCAAAGTGATAAATGGAGAGAAGTCGATATCCTCTACAAGACGAGAAAGACGACGAGAATTATTGGAATGGAGACAATGGTGAAATTTTCAGAAGTGGTAAATATTCTACGAACTTGACGTGACGCGAATGATACTTCGACGAATTAAGTCTTCTATTTCTTTAATCAATGAATACGCTTTTAAAATGTAATGTAGATGGAGGTTCAATTCAACGGGAACTGAGAGAAGTTATCAACTTTTTCAGATATACTTTTTCATACATACTTTTTCAGACATACTTTTGAGACATGCTTTTTGAGACCTCTATATTCCACATCTCTATATTCCACATCTTTATATTCCACATCTCTATCAACTATTCCAAATTCTCTCCTCTTTCCTCTTCCCCTCTACACATATCTAATGAACTCCATTACTATCTATCTTATCTGTAAGGAGCGTCTGCATCAATACAGTACTGCAACTCCTGCTCCCACTTGTCACCGTTCTCCAACAACTTCTCCTTGTTGTACAACAACTCCTCTCTGGTGGCAGTAGTGTACTCGACGTTTGGAGACTCGACAATGGCATCGACCGGGCACGACTCCTGGCAGTAGCCACAGTAAATGCACTTGGTCATGTCAATGTCATACTTGTATGTTCTTCTCAGACCGTCGACTCTCTCTTCGGCTTCGATTGTGATAGCCTGTGCAGGGCAAATGGCCTCACACAACTTACATGCAATGCATCTCTCTTCACCACTTGGGTATCTTCTCAATGCGTGCTCACCTCTGAATCTTGGTGAGATGGGTCCCTTCTCGTAAGGGTAGTAGATGGTGTATGGCGAACGGAAGTACATCTCCATACAGATGTACATACCTCTGGCGATCTCGCTCAAGAAGAAGAACTTGGTGGCCTTGGAAAGGGCGCTCTCTCCGCTCTCCTCCCACGTTTTAGGCTTGGGCACTCTGAAGCCCTGAGGGTGGACAGACTGGTTGGATCCACCGGTAGTGAAGTAGGCATCGGCACTCACGGCTGGCTTCATGAGTCTGGCCGCGCTCGAGAGCAGGCGCGACTGTCTCGGCAATGCTGTTATGTACTGTCTGAGCATGGTTGATGTGTTTGCCTGAAAGTTTTTTTTTGATTTTTCTGGCAGTAAGAGGAAAATAAATTGCCGTGATTGGATGAAATTTAAAGGAGTAGAAAATACAAAAAGGAACGAAAATGTATGGTACAAATGAGGTTGCGAAATGGAGGAAACGGGTGATAGTTGGTGGTGTGTGTGTGGGAATAACCATCAATTATGAATGGAAGTATTTATCCATGTTTATAGAGGTATTTTGTTGAATTGTATAAGTGGTTAGATAAGTGTATTTGGGTGCAAAAAAAGTCTTATAGAATATAAATCAATTCAGAACAGGAAATATATTACTCGATATATTTGCTGTTTCTTGCTGATTACTGTTCTTTACTACACGTTTATTCTATCACTTTATTCTCCTCTTTCCATTCTCCATATTTCATTCTTAATTCTCGGTTCTCTTATCTCTTATCTCCAATCTCTCTTCTCCATTTTCCACACTCTCTTCTCCAATCCCTCTTCCCTTATCTCTTCCCTTATCTCTTCTCTCCATTCTCTTCCCTTATCTCCATTCTATTCTCTCTTCCCTTCTCTTCCCTTCTCTCCCCTCTATCCCATCACCCTTAATGCTAGCTCAACACTCGCAAAGGTACCCGCACTGCATGGAAATGCCCTCAACAAACACGGAACAATACCCCTCCAGAAACCCCGGAGTCCATGGTTACGGTAGATATACGCCGTGGCCTTCAATGTGTTGCCGTTGAACTTGCTGGCCGCGCCAAACCCATCGCTCTGGATATTCGACTTGATCACATCGAGAGGGTACGACGATAACCACAACGCATTTCCAGCAAGTGCTCCCGAAATAAGCAACTCGGGCGTAGAGACCTGCGCGCGCGACTTGTAGTGCTGTAAATCAATGATCTGCAGGATCAATGTCTCGTACGTCAAAAACCACACACCATATGCTTGGATTTCTCTCAAGAGCGTGATTCCAAATCCACGGTAGAGCCCGTTTTTGATGCCCTGCTCAGCGTAAATCTTCTTGACCGTGGTGACCAACAGAGGGGCCTCCTTCCCAGACAGCAGCTGGCTCAAAATACGTAACTGCTCAACGGGGGCAGTAACTGGAGTGTTCACAATACCTGCACAGGCTCCCGCAATATACGTCTGTGGCCACAAATTGAGCTGTTTTTCACCCAGGTACTTGAGAAGCTGTCTCTTGGCTTCATGGAAACCGTAGAACTGGAGCGACACACACACTCCAACCCCAAATAAGGGAGCTAACGTACCCTTGTAGAATGCTAGCAACCCTTCATTTTTGATCACGTGCTTGATTACCGAAAGCGACGAGGTCTCGTTGGTTGTCTGCAATCTGATCTTGACGAGGTCGGCTGGTTGTCCGATGAGGACCTGAGTGGCTCCACCGACGAACCCGGCGGCCACGTCCTTGAGCTTACGCGAGAGCGAGTGGTCGATATCTGACATGTGGAGTTATTGAATTGTCGAGAAATTGATATTGCACCAAGGCACGTGAGGAGTGGATTAAAAAGATAAGTTGTGAAGTTATCAGATGATATAGAAAGAATACAAAGAGTACTTTTCACGAGTATCAATGATTACATTGGCGATGATCAAAAATTATCAAAAGTAACGTTGTTACCACAACGTATGCCATAAAAACTTTGAAGTATAATAAAAAACAATTCTCCGATACCGGGAGTCGAACCCGGGTCTGCTCGGTGAAAGCGAACCGTGCTAGCCGTTACACTATATCGGAAGATATTGGTTAATTTAGGGGAGGTTATTAGAGACTGTGAAGAGAGATAACATACAGTGCCGATTTTATGGAGTTAGATCTGTAGGTAAACCTAGTTTTCAATTATGCACAGAAGCGAATCAGAAGGTCGTAGCCTTCAAGCAATCAACTGAATGTATTGCAAACAAGTTCAGAATTGGTCAATTAGTGAAAGTTCATTAAAGTAGCAAGGCTACCATTATGCTAGAACTGATTTGTGGGTAGTACTATGTAAGGTCACACTAGATATGGCGTTCTAGTGAGTTCGCTAATAGTTTATTATCCAGCATCGATGAAGGCTTGTATTAATGTAGTGATTTCTTGACATTTCTTATCATATCTTGTGGTTTCTTGTCATTTCTTGTCATTGTTCAAGTCCTATTTCTAGTTCCTTCCACCCTACTCTATCTCTTTATATCTTCATTATCTATATCATTTTCTCATAACCTAATTCTAACCCAATTTTCGTTTAAATTTTGCTGCAAAAACTTGTTCTATCTAAGTGACAAGCAATCCATCACAGGGGATGTCTATTGGAACAGACTCACATCCTATTATCATCATCCCCTCATCCGTTTAACATTCCACCAATTGACAACGCCCGATCACGATCTTTCTTCTTTGATTCAGGTGTGGAGCTACCCTCACGGTCCTTCTTGAACATTGCGGTAAAGTCAACTGCAATCGGCTTGTCCTTCGATTCGGTTTTAGGTATCAATGGTGCGATCGGTGGCAGTGGCTTCCGCAAGTGTTCGTTGTATGGAACCGAAAGGTGATGATGAAGTGGTGGCGGACCAGGAACTGGACCAGGTCCGTCAGGAATGCGGCCAACCCCGGAGTATGGTAGTTTATCTGTTCTAGCACCAATAGGTGGCAACTTCGGAGCAGGCAACTCAAACAGAGTACGCGAGGGTGGCGTCAACTTTGGAGGTATAGGTGATGGTTCATTAGAGTACCTCACATTAGGCAACTTGACAGGACGAGGCTCTGATGATGCAATTTGGGGCAGTGGTGTGACTGGTTGTGTAATAGAAGCAAGTGGTGAAGCACCCAAAGAGGCACTCAAAGGAGTTCCTATTGGAATTCCTAATGGTTGTGGTGATGACTGTGATGCAATAGATTGCGATGCAATAGACTGAGACTCAATGGTCTGCGATGCAATAGATTGAGAGTCAGCTTTCTGCGACTCGATGGTCTGTGATGCAATATTCTGGACCGACTCAGGATCTTCGATCTTGGCCTTCTTGTCCTCCTTCTTTACGCCCAGCACATTCCGCTTTCTTCTTTTGATTGTACTGCGCTTCATTACAATCGGTCTATGTGATCCGTGCATACGGTAGTATAACCCGCACGCATTGCAAATGGTGTTTCCGGCGTCGTCTCGGCGCCACAACGGGGTGATGGTGGTGGAACAGTTAAAACATGCAATAGCCATGGAGTCTTCCTCCTCTTTTTCGGGCTTTTTACAACATCCGCCATCCTCTCCAGATTTGCCACAGCAGCCACCAACTGGTTCTTGGCCTTTGTTCTTACTCATCAAATAGAGACGGTTGTGGTAGGCAAGACACCCTCGGCATGCGGCAGATCCTCCAGTGCCGTTGCACATGCCGTCTCCCTTACAGGAGCCTTCTTCGGCCTTCTGCACTTGCACTACATTTGGTGGTCGTTTCAAGTTGACAGGTCTATGAGTGTTGTTTGAGCGAAGGTAGAGGCCACAGGCATTGCAAATGAGTGTTCCGTCTGGGGCTCGACGCCAGAGCGGAGTTTTTGAGGTTCCACAATTCGAACATTGTTGGCCATCGGAGGGAGTAGCTGGTGGTGAGGTCGAGATCACCGTTTTTGAAACCGATTTTTCAGTTACACTTGGAGACTTGGGGCTCGTCTTCATATCTGGGGAAGTTTGTGAATCGGGCATGTTGTCTGAAGTGGCATCGTGCGATCGGCTTTTCATGAGACTTGGCACTCGGCGTTTTATTACCGGAATTACCAACCGTTTTATAACCTGGAAAGTTGGAACGCACGCGTAAGTACCGAAGATGTTTTTTCTTTTCTTTTTCCTGGCCCTGAGCCCAAGCTTGCGTAATTTGGGTGGAAAATGTCAGCCAGGGTGCAGAGGGGAGGAATTGATTTCGGCTATTCTGAACTCAGGAGAACGAAGGGATAGAGGAAGTGGGGGCGAGATAAGCGAAGCCATACACATACATACCGACCGAATGCTACCTTCAATACCGCTTTCGTTGCTGTTTCATAGCAAGTATTAAGGTGACAAAGGATGTGTCTATTTCTGACCAATCAAAAACATCAAAAATTGATATGTCAGCAATTCCAACCAATCAAATGGTCGAGATTAGTAATGATCACGTGGCAGAAACACCATGAAAGGCTGATTTCTGGGGAAGACGAGCCATTGCAGGACGCGGACAGATTTAATACAACGGTGATAACGAGAGGAGCGGCTGAGAGAGGTGTACGACGGAAGAGCATTCGCAAGTGCAAGGATAAAGAGGTTGTGGATAATTTTGTGATCTCGCTAATGCAAGAAATGTAACATGAAGGGAAGTGGGAGGAAAATTGTTGTTGAGGAACGTCAAGATGGAAAAGATCAACAGGGCCCTTTGATTAAAAATGCGGCAAATTTTCGCGGATAATTACAAGCCCTGAGCAAATTTAGGGCACATTCAGTAAATTTGTGGCATCTAGATGCGTAATGAGCAATTACTCCGGAAGGGATATTTCCATAAATTGGGTTATGGAATGCTTTTGAGAGCTGGAGTTTAGATTTAAGATAGTGATCGGGTAATTTCTCGGAACTGGCAATAAAACTGGCTTTTGTGGATTAAGCTTAGCCAGATTCATGGAAGACTGCGACACGGAGAAGGCTGGAGTAAAGCATGCCAAAACTGTGGCATAATCACTAGTAAAAGTCGGCTTCTAATCATTTGGAAAAATTTGGTTTTGAAAAGCTTTTAAGTTGGGCTCACAAAGATTATCGGATAACCTAAATGTCATATCCACGGAGTAAGCCAGAATTGGTTTCGGGATGAGCAGCTTAACGCCTTTTATGGAACACGTTTATTGCCACCAAATAATATCGATGTAGCACAGAAAAGCCGGTTTGATACAAAACCGGACTTAACGATGGCAAATTTGAGTAAACTTTGGATACGAAGCTGGCTCGTCCAAATAAATATAGCCGTTACCTGTCCAATTAAAGATGGGCGTTACTTGTCTAATTAAAGATGGGGTGTCCGATTAGATTGGTGTTGGGTGTCATGGTACAAAGATGAAAGTTTAAGGTTAAATCGTGAGCAGAGAAATAGGGTTAAAGAAATAGACTGGAAACGTGAAAAGGCTTTGATCGTGTGATGTGAAATGTTGGGATGATCAGAGACAGCGGTAAGGTCACTGTAAAGGTTGGTAGGGTAGACCTTATAAGCTTTAGTGTTCAAAGGGATATCAAAAACCTCAATCTAGACCATTCAGGAAGTGTCATCCAACATTTTTCATTTTTTGCAACCATTGAATTTGCTCAAAACAGATAAAGGCACATAACTAAGGTATGTGTAGGGTGGCTGCCAATATTGAGTAAAGCTAGTTGTATTTGGTACATCT
This sequence comes from Kodamaea leandrae, assembly GCA_030564445.1. Classification (NCBI taxonomy): domain Eukaryota; kingdom Fungi; phylum Ascomycota; class Pichiomycetes; order Serinales; family Debaryomycetaceae; genus Kodamaea; species Kodamaea leandrae. The sequence continues at coordinate 24,755 of JAJLUV010000024.1, read as the reverse complement.
ACAGTAGAGCAGAGTACTAGTTTGTTCTACAGTAGAGTAGAGCACTTTATGTTTGTTTTACAGTAGAGTAGAGTTCTTTTAGGATGTTAACAGTAAGGTACTTTACGTGCTACTTCACTTTCTGAACCCTACAACACTTTCCTTCTTATTCATCTACCCTTTCTAACCTACTCTTCTAACCTATTTTTCCCTCCCTTTGCCCTCATCTCTAAAAACCCCCCTGGCCAAGGTATTTGATCTGGAACATCAAGCGTGCTGTTTGTGGTCAACTTTGTCCCGTTGTAAATCGTAAAGCGCTCTATCTGAGCAGTATTTGCAATCTCCAAATCCACATAATACAATCCAAATACCCGGCTTCCCAAATAGATCCTGACCCTCAGAGACTTTCGGATACGGCGAGCTTCTTCTAGTATTCTAGCAAGTATGTAGCCCGACAGGACATCCTCACTTGCAATGCGCTCGTACCTCCAGTCAGAATACACCGTCCAAGACAACCTGAATGCAGTGGAGTCCATCCAGATGTAGTCTGAGTTCAGAGTTCGAGCCTGTTCTGATCCTGTGAATCTGGTCACAAAAAGGAACCCAGCGAGCGCGGACATGGAAGCCACGAATATCTCTGCGTCAGTGAGTGAAAACACAAGCGGGTGGTTTCCCAGCATGATGAGTAAGGGAGACTCTGCTGAGTAAAGATCGTGGTGGATTTTGGTCAGAAAGAGTGAGTATATTTGTGGTAGTGTTGCAAACATGGGTGCAAAAATGATTATAAGGGGTTAGAATGAGGACCACTGGATATATAAAAGGAGTACAGAAGAGTTTATTGGGATGAGGAGAAGGTGGATGAGCGAGTGTGACGGCTGGTAATGTGGAGAAGTAATGAAGCAAGTACTCTTAAGCAAGTGATTTTAGCAGGTCATTTTAGCAGGTGATTTTAGGTGATTATGGGTAGTAATGAGCAAATATGGGTGATTATGGGTAAATATGGAAGCAGGTGGAGATGAAAACTATGGCGATCATTCATACACTTACGTGTAGTTGTTGCTGGTTGCTATGTTACCCCGATGTTAGCAAAGTGTGATCATAGTTCAAATGTTGCTATGTAACTTTAATGAATTTTGCTTGCTAAAAATTCAAGGTATCAGTGTAGATGACTAAAATAGTCTAGACTTTATAACTGTCTAAAGTCTAGGTATAGTATAAACTGTCTAGATATAGATAAACAGTCTGTAGTCTAGGTATAGATAAACAGTCTGTAGTCTAGGTATAGATAAACAGTCTGTAGTCTAGGTATAGATAAACTGTCTGTAGTCTATTATCTACACTGTTCTATTCTCATTTATCATTCTTTTATCGTTCATTTTCATTACTCTATTAAAAGTCCATCGCAAAAATCCACCGTACTTTTCACCAGCTTTCATGATTCCCAGATTCCTCTTTACTCTCTCATCCTCGCCACTCTCTATACCTCATCCAATCCCCGCTTCACGTTGTAGTACACCTCAGTTCCGTCGTTCTGGGCTATTGCGAGGATCAAGTGGTCTGCGGTGCACTGCGAGAACCAGTCCTTGAGCTGTGCTGTTGAGACATTTGAATCCACACTTATCTGGACGATCCACTCGCGACCAAGCGCGGCGTCGCGGCGTGGGATCCCGCTCTTGAGTGCGCCGTGTGATTGGATGTCTTTCCAGTGTTCAATGAGCATTAAAAAAATAAACGAATGGATCAAATGAATGAATAAAATGGACCAAATAAATGGATCAAATATGGGCCAAAGAAATGGCCTAATAATTGGACCAAAAATGAATCAAGTAAATGGATTAAAGGGTAACTGAATGAATAGACGAATTGTTGATGAATGAAACGGATAAATGAATAATGGATGAAACGATAATGGATGAATCTAAAATAGATAAAATCCAATAAATGAATGCAAATGGTAGAAATGAATAACTGGTAAAGAATGTGATCTTTCCAAGATATCACCAAAAATGGATCACCAAAATATCACTAAAGGTATTCAGTACAAATTCCCAGCCCTACCAAATCACACGCAATCTCACGCAATCTCACGATCTGGCGATCAACAGAACACTAGGATCTACAGAACCATCGTATAATCTAGAATATTAAAGATCTACAGGTATCTGAAAGATCTACACCACACGTGGGATCTTCATCAAGAAAGGGTCCAATGAAAAGTAATGAAGACTTCAATTATGTTTTCAAGTGGTATGATGATTTATGACTTCATTTATATCTTCATTAATGACTTGTCTTCAATGACTTCATTAATGTCTTCAATTATGACCTCAATTTCTATAAAACCTACTACAACTCCGAATCCTTCTCTTTTGCGCGATTATAGTTTCAACAAGTCGTATCTGTTTCATCGATCAGCGACAGCGCAACTTAAAACCTCCATCCACCATCCAAACCCAAATTCTGGGCCAAAATTGCACCATATTTCGTTAATCCTAAGTAAATCAGCGAAATTTATACAGTTCTTCAATTCCTATTAGATCACTTCTATTCCCACCACCGATTACATCATACATCCTTCCTATCCTTGCTACCCTTCCTGTTCTCTATACCTTGTCGTCTCATCATTACGTCACTGGACTGCCATTACATAATCTGTTTACGCGTCGTAAACAAACAAAACTCCTGAATTCGCGTCCATCGAAACCTGCATACTTTGTCCCCAAAAAAAACCACCAAAAAACAACAAACGGTGGAGAGGCAACACCTGCTTGTAACGATTCACAATGAGCTTCCGGCAATCGGGAGGTTCTCAGTCCCGCCACCTGGATCTGCAAGACAGGCCTTCAGACACCACCAGCATAAATCACGAAAAGTCAGAGAGGGAAATGAACGAGAAGCAAGATGTCAACATAAGACATAAAGAAGGTGAAAGACATAAAGGTGAAAGACGTAAAGGTGAAAGACTTGATAGTGAAAGACCTGACAAAACCAGACATGATTCGGGCAAGGCTAAAACCAGGAATGATTATGAAAAGTTCAAGTCTCAGGCCAAGTCTGAGCCCAAGTCAGATCCTGACAAGATCAAGTCTGAGACCAAGTCAGACAAACACTTTGACAAACCCAAAAGCAACGACATGTTCACACACTTTGGCAAGATTCCACACCTCGCGAGCCCTGCGAAAGCAACTAGGGGACGACAAGAGGTGAATGGTACTGCCTCACCGTTTAACCGTGTGAAGAGCTCGTCTCCCAGCAGTGAGCAGAACGGCGCATTGAACGGGCCGTTCAGCCTGAACAATTCCTCGGGACTGTTCAACGGGCCTTCCATCGAGTACTACACGAACACGTCGTTTCTGAGGTCGTTCAACTCGCTCATCTTGGAGGACATCAAGGACGACATGAAGAAGATCAACAAGTCGCCGCCTTTCAACCTCAAGTACAGCGACAATATTGACGACTGCTTGGAGGACAACGACGACAATATAGATGAAAATATGGATGACTTTGACGACAACTATGACAACAACTTTGACAACAACTATGATGATGACAACTCGGACGACAGCTTGCGCAGGTATCCGATATTCCACAAGATTGCGAGAACCGAGGCCGGGAGCGAGGAGTCGAGGAGATCGCAGGAGAAGTCGCAGGAGTTCAGAAAGTCGCAGGAGTTTAGGAACTCTCTGGACCTCGAGGATATGAAGCGGGGAAAAGACAAGGGATACCGAAGCTCGCGAGATTTCGAAAGAAGAGAACGGGAGAATAAGGATATGACTTTTGGGACTTCCAGAGATGGTTTTGATAGGAACTCAAGAGATGGCTTTGGGATTTCCAGAGATGGTGTTGATAGGAACTCAAGAGATGGCTTTGGAAAATCCAGAGATGGTTTTGACAGGAATAAAGACATCACTTTTGGAAATTCAAGAGATGGCTTTGGAAATTCAAGAGATGGCTTTGGAAATTCCAGAGACGTTTTTGACAGAACTTCGAACACCTTTGGCAGAGACGTCAACTCCAAAGATCTCAAAGACGGCGAGTTCTTCGAAAGCGACTCTCGGTCTCTTCGAAGGAAAGCTCTGGATGTGTTCCGTCCACGAGCCACGCCGCACCGAAAGCGCGAAGACGGCGACTCACAGCTGCTGATAAAACGCAGTTCCAAGTTTCTCAACCTCTCCATAGAACTGAACTTGAGGCAGGCCCAAGAACTCATGGTTAGTAAGGATTTGGACAACATCGACGACAACGAAATCGAACAGGAGAGCCCGATTCCCGCTGGAAACGGCAAGTTCAAGCGTCCGCATAAGCTTGTGAGTCAGTCGCCGCTGCCGTCGTCGCAGAAAGTCATCAAGGAGGATGATAAATTGTACTCCCCGTCCAAACCCGGGCTCAAGGGGTTCAAGATGTTCAAAAATGCCGACCGTGATGCCATCATATCTCCAAACAGATCCACTCCAGAGAGAAAAGGACATATCGAACGCAACATCTCACACGATCGTCTTTCGCACCTTTCCAGTGTTTCGAATAAACTCCGCAAAACGTCGCTAAACAAGTCGCCGTTCAGGCACCTGAGCTCGCCGATTCAGTCGCACTTTGAGCCGTTCATCGACGATCTGGACCTCGACAGTCCGTCGAGGAACCGCAAGCTCTCGAACAGCTCGAGCAACCTGATCATTATATACCAGGACGCCTCGCCTGTGAAACCGAGACTGAGGCCAGAAGCAAAGGACGATTTCGACGACAAGGAGAACCGGTCGCTGTACCGGTTTGTGAAACCACTTCAAACGGCGTTCAAGTCAACGGGACTTGTGAAAAAGAACCAGATGCTCAAGGAGTCGCGCAAACTTCCACCAGAAACTCCAATCAAGAAGAATCCGCTCATGTTGATCAACACCAACCGCAGTCTGCTTTCCAATGTGATTAGCTCGGCCCACGACGAGGAGGAACACGAAGACCACTTGGACTCGGAGATTCTGATCGAAGTTGGCAGAAACAACAGCTACTCGATGAATGAGTCGATGCTGTCGTTGTTCAAGTTTAGGAATAACGACGATTCGACGTTGCATAACAGTACCATAGTGGAGAAGGAGAATGGGCTTGGTGAAACAAACGGGACCAACACCTCTTTTGGTAATGGAAGCGGAAATGGTACCTCTTTTGGAAACGGAAATGGTAATACTTCCTTTGGAAATGGAAATACCTCTTTTGGAAACGGAAATGGTAATACTTCCTTTGGAAACGGCAATACTTCCTTTGGAAACGGCAATACCTCCTTTGGTAACGGAAACATCAACACGTTTGGAAACAACACCTCGTTTGGAACGTCGTTCAATGGAAATTCGTCGTTCCACTCCGCCAAAAAAGACAAGGTGCTCGACTACGATGTTTCCAAGACCGAAATCTCGGACGTGTCGGTATCTCTTGACATCGACATGAGCGACATTGAGTTGGGAGTTCCTGAGACACCCACCAAACTGGTGAAAAAGTCGCAATCCACTCCATCGAACTTCAGTCCAATGCTGTACAAGCGCAAGCCCAACAACCTTTTCATCCAGACGAAACCTCCTGCGATTTCCCCTGGACTCCCGCACGAACCATGCACACCAACCAACCTTCTTCACCATAAGCTGAAGACAAACAACCTCCACACGCAGTTGTTGATGAGCGAGGGTGCCAAGTTGGAGAGTGGAGACATTGAGGACGAGACCGCGAAGAAAATCGACGACCACCTCGTCCACAAGTTCGGAATGAAAAACATCAAGTACATTGGCAGTGGAGAGTTTCTGTTGGCGTACGAGTGTGTGTTTCAGAACCAGAAGTTCGCGATCAAGCGGTCGAAGAAGCCAGTGGTGGGCAAGATCGAGAGAAAAGCCATCATCCGCGAGATCGAAGCACTCAGAGTGTTGACCCTGGTCAAGGACAACGAGTGTGTGAACCTTCAGGAACAAGAGGAGGGGAAGGAATATTTGGTGTACTTCATTGAAGCATGGGATTTCAACAACTACTACTATATCATGACGGAGTATTGCGACAACGGGACACTTTTTGAGTTCGTTGAGGAGAACAAGAACTACCGAATTGACGAGTTCCGTATATGGAAGATTCTCATTGAGATCTTGAATGGGCTCAAGTTCATCCATCTGAAGAACTACCTTCACTTGGACTTGAAGCCAGCCAACATCTTTGTGACGTTCGAGGGCTCGTTGAAAATCGGAGACTTTGGTCTCGCAACAAAGCTCCCGATCTTGGAAAAGGACTTTGACTTGGAGGGGGACCGCAACTACATTGCACCCGAGTTGATCAACGATAAAATCTACACTCCGTTCGCAGATATCTTTTCGTTGGGGCTCATAATCCTTGAAATTGCAGCCAATATTATTTTACCTGAGAACGGTACGCCGTGGCGCAAGTTACGGAGTGGAGACTTGAGCGATGCGGGCAAGTTGCTGAGCGACAACATCAGCGAGTACTTGCAGCACCAGAACTTCCTGTCGATCACGTCGTACCCGAAGGAGAACAGTGCGGGCAGCTTGGAGAACCCGTACGAGAACCGGAAGGAAAGCTTGAGGAATGTCGACGAGAAGGCGGGCATGATTCCGTCGTGGGCACCGAGCTTCCTTGTGGGTGACTTGCTCACGTTGGACAAGTTGGTGAACAAGATGTTGCGCCCGAATCCGTTTGACCGTCCAAATGCGAAGATGATCTTGGAGATGGAGGAGTGTGTTGTAGTGGAGAGCCGGCGGAAGGCCGGAGCCACCATTTTCGAGGGAGAGTTTGGGCCTCCGGAGGAGTAGTTGAATAGGATAGAATAGGATAGAATAGGATAGAGAATAGGATAGAATAGGAAAAGAATAGGAAATATAGAAGAATAGGATAGAATAGGATAGAATAGGATAGAGAATAGGATAGAATATGAAAAGAATAGGAAATATAGAAGAATAGGATAGAATAGGATAGAATAGGATAGAATAGGATAGAATAGGATAGAATAGGATAGAATAGGATAGAATAGGATAGAGTAGGATAGAATGAGATAAGAGCAAATTGAAACATCGAGTAGTAATGGAAGAAGTATAGATATGGAGATACGTTTGGAAATTCAAATAACAGTATGAAATCGGTATTTGAATTAGACATGAAACGGGTGGAATAAAATATGGATAGTAAAACGAAATGGGATAGTTTCACGTTAGATGAAACGAAGGATCCACAATTCTGTGTAATTTCAGAAGAAGTGAAACAAGAGTGACTGAGAATTTCAGTAGATGTTTGAGTTTGAGCTTAAATGGAACTGGGAAGTTTAAATGAAAGGAGGTAGGCAAAGGTGGGGATGAATTTTGGGAATGAACAGTAGTATGAATTTTGATTAAAATTTGATCATTTATGGTGTAGATTTTGATATGATAGACAAATTTGTGGTATTAAATTTGCCGTAGCCAAAATTGTGATAATCTAAATTTGCTGTAGCCAAACTTGTCTTCTTTGCTGTAGCCAAAATTGTAATCTAAATTTGCTGTAGCCAAACTTGTCTTCTTTGCTGTAATCTAAATTTGCGTTCTAATTACGGTAATCCAAATATAAACTGATTAGAGTTTATCTGGCCATTGCTTATCAGTGATTAAATCCTCTCATACTGATTAGACATCCTATCTTACTCCGATACTTCTGATACTCTCCCGATACCTCCAACCTGATACCTGAACACCAACCATTTCGGCAATATCGTTATCTACTCCCCACGGCATCTCTATCGCCTCACTTGGCTCGCCGTCCCGAAATAGCCACTCCGTGGATGAATCTGGACATATGCAATTAATTAACGGGGAAATGATGGATTGGGAAAAAATATACCAGAGACAACCAAATAATAGCAGACTACCAAATAATAGCAACTACTTTAACTTTCAATTGATGGGATGACCACAAATAGGGTTGAGCTGGAAAATAACCTGGGGAAGGGATAAGAGATGAGGAAGAATGTGTAAGTGTGACATGTGTAACCTGTACATGTGTAAGTGTAACATGTATAAGTGTAACATGTGGTGAGATGAAACATGCACTTGTAAACATGAAAATGTGTATTGTACTTGTATTGTGCATCTGTAAACCATATCGGTAAACCATATCGGTGAACCACATTTATCTCTTCTATGCACTCATTTGATGTACCTTTACGTTTCTATTGTATGCAAGGGGAAGGCGGTTTGGAGCACGCACACAATAGTTTTAGATCGTAGGATGAAGAGAATGTGACGTTGAGACAATGGAAAGGTAGACGAGAGGAAGCGAGAAACGGTGCTTGCGATGAGGAGGATGAGGCAGATGAGGAGATGAGTGGAATTTCCCCGAAAATGCGGCATTTCCAAGGTGGTCACCAAACACCCTATTTACCACTTGTTACGAAATAAGGTAATAGAATTCTGAATACGTCAAGGCAATGCCATGGTCATTCATCGCCGTTGGAAAATATAACCAGAAAGAAGAAAAGTGGAGGAGGTATCCTCTATTCAGTAGAAGGAGTATCTTACAGTAGAAGTATCTTTTTATTTAGTAGAAGAAGTATCTTAGACGTTTCACAAGAACTTAAGGAGTCAAATCCAAGAACCATGAACTAAGAATCGATAATCGAATTACCATGATGTATGACATAGCCTCTAAACCTAATCATCGCATTACTAAATTATGACATACAAAAACAGACAATTGACTGAACTAGTTTACTTAAAATAGTTGACAACGACGGCTGACACTACGACCAAATTCATTGCTCTTAGCTAAACTTATCTCAAACCACCAAAACTACCAAAACTTCCGAAACTACCAAAACTACCAAAACTACCAAAACTACCAAAACTTCCGAAACTACCAAAACTACCACAACTTCCTTCTACCCCAACCTACATAGTGAACATCTACATCACTCACTACCCTTCTTTCCCTTCTTTCCCTTCTTTCCCTCCTCTTCTCCCCATCCTTTCACTGAAATTCAAGTACGAAAATCACCAAGAGAACGCGTTCCCAATGCGGAAAAAAGCGACAGCCGCAGTGCTGTCCAATTTCAAACCACAAGTACGACGTATTTAGTGCCATCGCAGACCCCTTCACGCAGGGGCACTCCTGCAGAAAACATAGCAATAGACTAGACTCTCGTACCTCTTCTAGCTCTTTGTTGGCTCTTGTCAACGACTTGTATAGGTTTGTTAGCAGACACCCTAGTGTTTGATTCATTTTCTTTCTATTGTTCTGTAACTCCTATCTGTCTCTGAAACTCCCCCTTGCTCATGAAACGCAGTCTGAAACAAAAAAGTCGGTTGTCGCGACAACATTTTGCGCAGCCTCTGTTTCAGAGTCCGAGGATCGAGCAGATCGTTAGGTTTGAAGCCCCCAGGGAGGTTGACAGGAGGTGAGAGGGTGTGGATAAGGAGGTGGTGAGCAGAAGACATGAGGATGAGCAGAGAAATGTGTTAGGATGAGCAGAGAAATGTGTTATAATAATGCCGATGATGTAGGCACAAATTGTTGGAAAATTTAAATTAAATTTCCAACACTCTAAAACCCACACTCCCTACACCTGGTGCCTTTCCCTTTCTGTCTGACCCTCTCAAACACACTTCCCTACCCTCTCCTCGTTTCACGCGCCCTCGTCAAACCTAAAACCTTAACTGCATTCCATATTGTTACGTCACGTGCCGGTATTTTTTTGATATTTTCTGTGGGACAATAGGAGTGTGGGAACCGACTGTCCAAGCGACGGAGGCCCCGTAGCGAGGGCGAGAGGCATTGTGGGTGCGATTTCGGAGGGTTTTACGGTGTGCACGGCGAACGGCGTAAAGTTGGCCAGACCATGAAGGAGAAGTGAGGTGGTGGCGGGGACGAGTGTCAGCAGTGACTTGTGGTTATGTGCGTTTTAGAAGTTTCGAAATGCGCACAAAATAAAGCTTGTTGGAGTCAGAAAAAACGTTTATAATGTTGGGGTCTCGCAGAAAAGAGAAAAGGTAAGGAATCTAGGGAGAAACACGAATAGAAGAGGATAGCAGCACAAGAACAGCATAGCACAAGACACCAGCGAAGAACCAGCAGCATTCCAACACAAAAACACAAAGTATCAGACCACCGGAAAACTCCTCATCAGAAGAAAAAGCATCTTATTCTTCCATTTCAACCACGTACCACCACATTTCTATGAAATATGATGCTCCCACAGGTCCGTCCGGCCGCCTGTAACTATCCCGAGGCGAGGAAACCCGAAAAACGCGCGAGAAACATGAAGAACTTGTCGTTGAACTTGGACAAGAGTGAAATGGACACCGACATCAGGGCGGCTAATATAATACCGAGTATGAGGGAGTATGAGATGGAAAATGGAGGAAACTCGAACGGCGAGAACGTGAATGATAGAGCGGGCCAACAGAATGATAGAGTACAGAATGAAAATAGCATGACTAACACTGAAACAACCACATTTTCACAACCACCACATTCAACTCCACAATCTACACAACCACACTCATCAGGCATCTCCAACACGTCCGCAATTCAATCAGCCATACCCTCAGCGATTCAATCAGCCGCACCCTCAGCCATTCAATCAGTACCCTCAGCCATCCAATCAGTACCCTCAGCCATACCCTCAGCCATTCAACCAACTAATCAATCAACTAATCACACCGCCACATCAAATCCCACGTTTTCCACACAATCGATAGCGAGATCGCACTCCATACCCCTCCCGTCGCCCCTTCCCAAACCAAACCACACCTTCTCGTCATTTCCGCTCCTGCCGCCGATCCTCACCTCACCACAAAAAGACGATGGACTGCCGAAAAAACCAAAGGTCTATCGCCGCGCCATGCTCCTGCCCGTGGTGCTGCGGCACGACGGCTACGTCTACGAGCGCGCCATGAGCTCGCTGTGCCCCAGCACAGACAACCTGGCACTGCTCGCGCTGCTGCCGCTGAGCTCGTGTGAAACGCAAATGGTCCTGACCAAGTTTTTCGTGCCCGAGGAGCTCCAGGAGCAGAACCTCAACGCGTACCCCAACGGCCCGCGCAACGTCCTCAACGGCCAGATATTCCTCTACCTGGACCCGCGCGGCGAGATCGACTTGCGCAGCTACGACTTGGTGGTGAACGTGGCCCGCGAGTGCGTGGACATGAGCGCGCAGTTTGGCGAGAACACCGCCACAAGAGAGTACATGTACGTGCCGTGGACGCACACGTCGCTGATTCTGAAGGAGTTGCCCGCGGTGGTGCGCAAGATGGACGCGTTTTTCGACCGCGGTGCAAAGATCTTGGTGCATTGCCAGTGCGGAGTCTCGCGCCTGGCGTGTGTGATTGTGGCGTACTACATGTACAAGTTTGGCCTCGGGGTCAACGAGGCATATGAGACATTGAAGCTGGGCGCGCAAAACATTGCTGGCCATGTGATCGAGCCGTGCGACAGGATATGTCCCAACATGCTGTTGATCTTTGAGTTGATGGAGTTTGGCGACGGCATGAGAATTAATAGAGCATAGGAGAATGAGATACAGGATAGAAAGTGTAGAGGGAGGAATGGGAGTAGAACAGTGATGGAGTAGGAGAGTAATGGGAATTAGAGTAAAATGGGAGGTTTTGAAGAAGTAGAATTTGGTTGAATAAAATGCCATGGAATGAACAGAATTACCATGGAGTTGGATAAAATAATGAACAGAATTACCATGGATTTGGATAAAATACCATGGAGTTGGATAAAATACCATGGATTTGGATGGGATTACCATGTTCTTGGATAGTCCATGCTAACGACCACTACTAACGACCACTACTAACGACCACTACTAACGTCCACTACTGAAGGTTCTGTCGTGCCACGTCGCTCCACCGTATATCACGACTCACGTGATTGACGCGTTTTGGATGCACCAATTCTTATGTGACAAACGCTACTAAACAGGCTATAACTTTATTCTGAGGCGTCAGCGCCGTAGCTGAGAGGCTGGCTGATAGCCAGTGGGGTGGGTGAAATTAGAGTAGTGCCAAATGTGGAGATTTGTCATATGAGCTTAAAAGGTTAATCAAAAGTTTCAATGAAGGTTAATCAAAGGTTTATCAAAAGCTTCAATCCCCAGTCGTTCCTACCCTCCTCCATACTCACAAAACCATTGTATCTCGCTAATAAGACTAATCGTGCTTTGTCCGAACCTTGCATTAGCAACGTTGGACTAGCCGAGTGGACCGTGTTGTTACGATTGGCGGGGTGCATACGCGAGACGGTGTTTCAGAGTGAAGACGAGACGGGCACGTGAGAAGGGGCGTGACAAAGCACGTGAAATTATAAATGAGAATTGTTCACGTGATCAAGTGAGAGATAATCACGTGGGAAAGTGTCTCCAGGTGACCTGTGTCACGAGCCAGTCATAACCTCCACAACTAACAGTCCCTATATCTACCGTTTATCTTCTTACAGTTTTCTCTCATTCATACTCACCTCCTCTCATCATCTTGTTCTCTTTTCCATCTTCCCATCATGTTTTCTTTTTTCTATCTATTCTTCCCACCGTTTCTCTTTTCTATCTATTACCATTTCTCTTTTCTATCTATTACCATTTCTCTTTTCTATCTATTACCATTTCTCTTTTCTATCTATTCTTTTATTTCTTCACACTTTTTTCTTATTGTTATCATGTCATACAATCGCGGGAGCTACTACAACCCCCGATACAACTCGAAGAAACACTCGTCCGGGTCGCACGCGGGCCTGTCGGGCAGTGGGTCCAGTTCTGGGTCACGGTCTGGCGGTTCCAATGGCGAGGACAGAGAGTATGGGTATAGGCGAGAACGAGATTTCTACGGCAACTACAGGTCCAGCAGCCAGGGATCGTCCAGCTCTCGGTACGAGGGCAAATACAACAAGTACAAGCAGTACAATTCGCAGGCTTTGAACAAAAGGCCGTATTATGGCGATGACAAGAAGCGCCGCTATGAGCTGTATCTGTCAAAGTATTACGAGCTGAGGTCGCGAGATTATTCAAGGGATGAAGAGGAAAGAGATGGAGAGAGAAGGGAGCCAGATAGAGAGAATAGGGATAATAGGGAGAATAGGGATAATAGGGAGAATAGGGATGGTCGAGAGAACAGAGACAATAGGGATGGTAGAGATGGAAGAGACTTTAAAGATAGTTATAAGGAGGGTTATAAAGACAAAGATTACTCGAAGGACTCAAAAGATTATCTGAAGGAATCCAACTATTCGAAAGATTATTCAAAGGATTACTCGAAAGATTATTCTAAGGATTACTCGAAAGATTATTCTAAGGATTATTCTAAGGACTACAAAGACTACAAAGACTACAAAGACTACAAAGACTCTAAGTACTCAAAAGACTACAACTACCCCAAGGAGTCTAAAGACTACAACTACCCCAAGGAGTCTAAAGACTACAACTACCCTAAGGAGTCCAAAGACCATCCCGAACAAGAGTCTTCCTACTCACCCTCATACGAAGACAGGTACAACGACTACGACTACGACTACTACAAGCCCAGGGAACGCTCGCGGGATTCAAAGAAGGGGTATGCCACGAGAAAGCTTTTGGACCGTTATGACGACAGAACGCGCGATAGCCTGCGCAAGAGCTCGTTGGACAAGACGAGAGATAGTCTGAGGAGGAACTCGGAGGAGAAGGACAAGAATGTGCTGGTGAGGAACTCGGAGGAGAAGGAGAAGAGGGATGTACTGAGGAGGAGTTCGACAGAGAAGGCACTGAGGAGGGGTTCAATTGATAAGACTGATAAGAGTCTGGGGTCAATTGAAAAGAATTCGAGAAGGGGTTCAATTAGTCTGGGTTCAGTTGATAAGAACTCGAGAAGGGGTTCAATTGATAAGAATCTGAGAAGGAATTCGATTGATAATCTGAGAAAAAACTCTATCGAAAAGTCGAATCTGAGAAGGAACTCAATTGATAATCTGAGAAAAAATTCAATTGATAACCTGAGAAAAAACTCAATCGATAAGTCGAGTCTGAGAAGGAGCTCGATTCTGAGAGGTTCTGAGAAAAACGACGAAAAGTCAGCCAGAAACTCTGTCGAGCCAAAGAAGATCACCGACCCGAAGTTGCTTCATTTGTTTGATGATGATTATGAGGAGAAGGAGGAGGAGAAGAAGGAAGTGAAGGAGGAGGAGAAGAAGGAAGTGAAGGAGGAGGAGAAAGAATTGAATGAAGTAAAAGAATTGGAGGAACTGAATGAAGTGAAAGAATTGGAGGAACTGAATGAAGTGAAAGAATTGGAGGAACTGAAGAAGCAGGTGGAACTGAAAGAACCAACGCCATTCAAAGAAGACATTAACAAGGTCACTCAAACCTCCAAGTACACACTGGAATCTACCGAAACACCCCGCACTCTCTCTATACCGAAACCAACCGTCCCATCATCTGAAAAGCCAAAGGAGCAGAAGAAGTCGTTGTCTGAGTATTTGAAGTCTAGCAAGGCCCGCAGAGAGAAGGAGAAGATGGATGAGGTTAAGGTCAACTCACAAAACGTTGACTCACATAAAGTTGATGAAAATGTTGAAGGTGTTTCAAATGTGATATCTGAAAAGCCTTTACTTGAACAGCCCTTAAACAAAGATGAAAAGCCTTTAATTGAAGAGCCCTCAAACAAAGTTGAAAAGCCTCTAATTGAAGAGCCCTCAAACAAAGATGAAAAGCCTTTAATTGAACAGCCCTCAAACAAAGATGAAAAGCCTTTAATTGAACAGCCCTCAAACAAAGATGAAAAGCCTTCAATTGAAGAGCCCTCAAACAAAGATGCTCCTTCGAACATGGATATTGATGAACAGCCCAAAGATGTTCCTTCCAACATGGATATTGATGCTTCTCCCTCAAATAATGCTTCTCCTTCAGCTGACCAGGTCAAACTGGAAACCGGCATCTCCAACGGTGTTGATTCCGACGTTTCTGACGCAGAAACGGTCGTTTCCGAATCACAACCGTCGCACTCCAAAACGCGGCGGTACGTGAGAAGAAACGACAACACGCGCCACAACCTCAAGCGCAACATCGTGGACTCGTCCGACGACGAAGAGGACCGCAAGAAGTCCAAGCCGAACCGGTCGTACACGTTGAAGCGCGACTCTGGGGGCCGGTCGCTTCTTCAAAGAGCGTGCAAGCGCGGGCAACTCGACGACATCAAGGGCTACTTGGACCGCGGTGCCAGCGCCAATGAGAAGGACTTCTGTGGATTCACGTGCTTGCACGAGGCCGCACTTGAGGGCCACTTGGAGGTGGTGGAGCTTTTGATCCAGCACGGAGCCAATGTGAACGCCAAGGCGGATGCTGCTGGCGACTGCGAGACGCCGTTGATCGACGCTGCGGAGAACAAGCACACGGAGTGCGTGCGGGTGTTGCTCGAGAGCGGTGCCGATCCCACGATCTTCAACATCGACGGGTTCACGGCGTTGACGAAAATCCACCATGAGCACAAAGATGAGGAGGGCTACGAGGAAATCGTGAGCTTGCTTGAGAATGCCATGGCCAAAAACAAGGAGGCCGATCCCAACGAGATGTACTTTGCGGAGTTGATCAAGAAACGCGGGATCTACAAGTACGCTGCCGAGGGGTACAAGGAAAACACCGCCAACTATTTTGTTCTGGGAAATTCGCTCAGTGCGAAGCCGGACATTCTCATTTTGGCGGCGAGAAACGGCCACACGGAGTTGGTGGACATCATTCTCGGGCTTCTGGCGATGCCGTACGACATCGACACCGTGCTGGACTGCGGTGCCACAGCGTTGTTGGCGAGTGTTGGCCGCGGCCACCCCGATGTGGTGACGCTGTTGTTGGAGAAGGGCGCGGACCCGAAGAAGAGACGCAGGCAGGATGGGTTGAGCTGTTTGGAGATCGCAGAGAGACTGAGCTATTATGATGAGCGCGAGGTGCGGGTGTTGAGAGAGTATTTGGGGGATAAGGGGGATGTTAAGTTGAAGGATTCTGATTTGAGGGAGTCCATAAGGGCTGATTCTAAGACTGATTTGAAAAAGTCGAAGTCGAATTCAAGAACCGACTTGACTAAGGATAAATCGACGGAATCAAAGGGTGATAAGTCAACTGAAGCAAAGGGTGATAAGTCAACGGAACCAAAGGGTGATAAGTCAACTGAAGCAAAGGCTGACAAGTCAACAGAAGCAAAGGCTGACAAAACAACCGAATCAAAGGCTGACAAGTCAACTGATAAAACAACTGATTCAAAGGCTGACAAAACAACTGATTCAAAGGCTGACAAATCCGACTTAGCTGATTCTTTCAAACCCTCCCATTTACCAAACTTAACAGTTTCAACCAAACCCTCCGACTTATCCAAACCCTCCGAATTATCCTCCGACTTTGGTAAAGTGAAACCTTCTTCGCCAGTTTTTTCGCCGTCAATGTCGCCCAAGATCAACCACTCGCCATCGCCAAAGCTTTCGTCGCTCTCGCCGTCGCCGGCGCCGCTCACCAAGGCGCAGGAGGAGCTCAAGCTCCGCAACGCCGAAGAGGCGCGCGCGTGGCAGGAAAAGGTCGAGGCCAAGAAGAGGATGCGCCGCGACATGTTCCTCAAGTCGGAAAAGGAAAAGGAGCGCAAGCGCAAGGAGGAGGAGGAGCGCCGGGTCGAGGAGGAGAAGCAGCAGCAGGCGGAACGGGAGTTGGAACGCGCTCGTTTGGCGCAGGAGGCCGAGAAGGAAATGCACAAGTTGGAAAACGAACGCCAGCAGTTGCGCAAGCGTCTTTTGAACGAGGCGTTGCCGGAAGGACTCCGGCAGTTCAAGCGCCGGGACGTGTTTGACGGTGCGAAGAGTGCGCAGTACTGCCCGATGTATGTGTTTGAGGTAGGCGGCGAGCAGTATGTGACGGACTTGCAGTTGTCGCTCATTGTGGGGCAGGCCGTTGGGGGGTTGGTGAAGAGCGAGGTGAATGTGAGTGACAAGTCCAAGATGTGGAACTTGTTTTTCTGCATGTTGGCGGGACCCAAGCAGCTGAGGGTCGAGGGATACGAGCAGTTTATGAACTTGCTTGTGTCGTACGTTCGTTTGGAGGACGTGGAGGAGAAGCTCCGTGGGGAGCACGCGCAGGTGTACGAGATGGTGCTGAAGCGCAAGGTGGTGGTGGATTTGGGGGAGATGAAGGAGTTTGGGGGAGAGGTCAAGGTGGAGGAGGAGGTGGAGGTGAGAGTGGATGGTGAGGGGGTGTTTGTTCCTCCGAAGTTGAGGGGGAGGAGGGATGTGGTGAGGGTTGTTAGTGGGAAGGTGAAGGGAATATGGTAGCACTTCTGAGCACTTCTGAGCGACAGCGAAGAAGTGCGAATATCGATCAGAATGCAGTATTTCTGTGCACTTCTGAGCGTTAGCGAAGACGTGCGAATAGGACTCAGATTGTTGCTGAAGAATAGCGATCATTTCAGAATGCAGTATTTCTGAACAATAGCAAGTACTTCTGAGCGATAATCACTCAGATTGCAATTTTCTGAACATTTGCAACCATTTATCGATCAGAATTCAGCATTTCCTCAAGCATGTTATTCCAGATTTGATTTTCTGAGTATCATTTAATGGTTCAGTAAACAAAATCCCAGTTGACCTCCACATCGTCTCATGCTCCACATAGTTTCAATTGTATAATAATGTATTATAATGGGATCAGAAAAAATGTGAATTTTCACAGAATTTCAACTATGGGATTCTAGTAGCTTAAAAAAACCTCAACACTAATTGAATCATCATCTCGTGATTCTAGTTGATTCGAAAAGTTGAATCACGGTGGTTCTAGTTTATTTTATACTGTAGAGTTGAATTTTTTAGTTCATTTTCGCTAAAAGTCGAATCATGGTGATACTAGTTCATTACAATGAAAAGTTGAATCATGGTGATCTAGTTCATTACAATGAAAAGTCGAATCATGGTGATACTAGTTCATTACAATGAAAAGTCGAATCATGGTGATACTAGTTCATTACAATGAAAAGTCGAATCATGCTAATTCTAGTTCATTTATTCTCGAAAAGCTGAATCATCGATTTTCTATTCATTTTACTAAAAAGTTGAATCATGGTGATTCTATCACTATAGTTCGCTCCGCTCACTATACATTTTTAAATTTCAACCATCTCAATTTTATCTTTTTTCATTTCTCTACCATGTCAGACACATACATACTCCCCCCAATGGACTTTGAGTTCGTTGAGGTTGAGGAAACACCTGTCGCGGAACCCAGCGACAACGAGGAGTTTGCGTTCCGCTTGTTCAACGAAGAGGACCGTGGTCGCAGCGAGATCCAGGTGGTTTCGCTCCGTGAGGCCTCGGAAGAGCGCATCAACAACGACAGACCGGAGTCGTACTACTTTGCGGTGAGTACCGAGAGCGACCGCAGACGGTGCGAGGAGGTGGCGGTGAGTGGCGCAGACGTGTGGGCGATGTCGAAGCAAATCGACTTCAGTGGAGTAGTTTTCGATGTCGATGAGCACAATAGGAAGGTGAGAAAGGTTAAGAAAAGTCGGCCGGGTAAGAAGCAGAGGGTTTTTGGGATTGAGTGTCGAGAGAGGAAGGAGATGAGGGAGAGGGAGAGGAGGAATGAGATGAGGATGGAGTACAAGCGAAAAGGAGTGAACAAGCGAAAAGGAGTGAACAAGCGTAAAGCGTAAATTCGCTTCGCTCATTTAAGCAAAGAATGTGAATTGAGGGTATTGATGTGGATTATGGAGATGAGGTTGAATTAATGAGGGATATGAGGAGATTTTGAGGAGCTAATGAATTGAGGAGAATTGAGGAGCTGATGAATTGAGGAGCTGATGAATTGAAGAGCTTATTAATATGACGAGAATTGAACAGCTGATGTGAATTTGAAGTCATTTGTAATGGTAATGGGATGAAGGTATGGATATAGAAATTATGAGGAAACTGAAATATAAGAATTAATAGAATGAGAATACATGTAATGGTGGGATTTAAGAAGAGAATCTGAAAATGCATCTGAAATGAATCCAAAAATGAATCTGAAATGAATCTCAATTAGAATATTGAAAAATCATTATAATGATATCACCAAAATCATAAGCAGCGGAGAGATACGAGAGTGCTAACGAGTAAGACACCTGTCTCTCACTGTTTGGTTATAAACTGATGGGCTGGGTCTTTAGAAGAACGTAATGATTTGGTAGTAACATGCACTGAAAAATGAAGATAATGGTTGCAATTTTGTGATTTTGGAAAATGCTAGAGTATTAAAAGTATTGTGATCAGCACTATGAGTGTGTTTTCTTATCAGCAGTATGAGTGTGTCTCATCATCACTATGAGTATGCGTTCTTCTCACACTATAAGTAACTTCCTCGTCATTATGTATTTGTTCTTCTCATCAGGTCTATGAGTATTTTTCTAATATTTTCCCATTTTTCATCTGTGAACACTTATGTTCTCCAGAATCTTTGATCATACCTATTCGTATGTTTAAATGCTCATTTCTTGCCATTCCATGAATCAGTGCTCCAGATCCTATCGTCCCAGAATCTTGCGCCATAACCTCGCCATAACCTCGCGCCATACTCACACCACGTCTTACCGTAAAAAAGAGGGGAGTTTTTGCACCCATCGGAACCCGAACTCCAGATCGGAGCAAAGGAGATAATGGATAAGGATAAGAAGAGGGGGATAAGAAGAGGGATATGAAGAGGGGGGTATGAAGAGAACTAAGAAAAGATTAGAAATACAGTATAATTACAGTAGAGTACGAATGGAGTACAAATATACAAATAGTATACAAATAGTATACAAACAGTATACAAATAGTATACAAATAGTATACAAATAGTATACAAATAGAGTGCAAGAACAACGTTTACTTCGAAACAGTTTTGTTAGTTCTCTGCATAAATGTCTTCATTTCCTTACATAACTCCCCTTTGGCCAACAGTTCTTGTACATAAATCGTCCCATACATTTTTAGTCTTCCTTTAATCCATTAGTACATTCCATCATCTCAAAAAATCTTCTCAATCTTGTGTTCGAAATGTAAAGTCCGTAAAAGCATAACAGTTGTTGGGCAAACTTGGTTGCTTCTTGTTCTTACTTTAGTTTTTACTGTAACTATTTACTTTAGTTCTTACTGTAACTTTTCACTCTTTCTTCTTACTGTAACTTTTCACTCCTTGTAATTTCTACTTCGTACTTAGTACTTTCTTCTTACTGCTCCTATAAAGCTTGTTCTATACTCTATCCCCCACATCTTCTCCACACTATTGCTCCCCTCCACGGATGATAACCTCCACCCCCACGACTTCCACGTGCCAGCCCCACTTGTCAGCCGTGAGTGAAAAATCACAAAGGTGTCAAATGTACATGAAAAAAGGATCACTGAAAAGACATCACCTGTTTTTCCTCTTTTTCAAATCCACTCCCACTTCCACCCATTAGGCGCTCTTCACTATCTTCAATTCCGCTATCCTCTTCCTTCAATTCCGCTATCCTCCTTCTTATCTGCTATTCCTTCTTCTTCTCTACACTTTTTTGTTCGGCGACGCACAAAACCAAACGCCTTATGGGCATCCACAAAATCTGACCACTCGGTGGGGATTGTAGGTTCCGATACCGGGCATGGCATACCGATAGCAGACGTGGAATTTGTTGGGGCACCAAGACATGGTCAAGTTGAGTGGAGTTGGAGTTCGAGGTGGAGTTGAGTTACGGCTTTGATAAGCTCATCGCTACTGTTAACCTTTTTCATTTGGCCCCACCAAGCGAGATGCCGTCGTAAATCAATGCAGGAGATAAGATGAAGCTTGAACGTTTCTTTTGGGCTGTTGAATAATTGTCGGAGTGGATTTTATATGCTAAGATGTCGTTTGATGAAATGAGCCACAAAAATTATCCGGAAAAAAAAAAGATCACTATTACTATTATTGCTATTACTATTATTACTATTACTATTACTATTACTATTATTGCTATTACTATTATTGCTATTACTATTATTACTATTACTACCACCACTACTACCACTACCACCACTATTACCACTACCACCACCACTTTTTATATTAGCTTTCTTCATCAATTCACCTTTCTCACCTGTTTCTTCCTAATAAATTTCTTTTGTCTGTTCCTGTTCTTTCCTTTTTGTCATTTTTCGTTTTGTCTGTTTTCTCTTTTTTTGTCTCTTTTTTGTCTTTCTTTTTCTCTTTTTTTTTGTCTCTTTTTTGTCTCTTTTTCTCTTTTTTTTTGTCTCTCTTTTTGTCCTTTTTTGTCCTCTTTTTTATTTTTTGTCTTTCGTTCTCCTGTACAGGGTTTATTTTCTGATAAGCTTTCTCTTTTCTATAAAAAGGCTGCCAAATCCCATTATCCATCGCCACCAACATGGTTCAGAAAGAACTCGACTACATAAGGTCAAGAGAGGCCGCCGAGGCCAGCTCCACAGACAAAGAAGGCGGAATCATCGTCGATGCCGTCGAGAAAGAGTCCACTAAAGAGTTGACTGGCTTCGCCAAATACTTGGACTCCTTCAAAAGAGTTAACGCTGATGATTTGGGTATCGACCCAAACTTGAGTGACACCGAGAAAATGGCCATTATGACCGCAAACTCCCCTCTTTCTCGTTCTCTTAAAAACAGACACCTTCAGATGATTGCCATCGGTGGTTCTATTGGTACGGGTTTGTTCATTGGTTCTGGTGCCACTCTTGCTAAGGGTGGTCCAGCAGGTCTTCTTATTGCTTATATCTTGATTGGTTCTATGATTTACTGTACTGTCCAGTCCCTTGGTGAATTGGCCATTACCTTCCCTGTCGCTGGTGCCTTCTCCACCTACACCTCGCGTTTCGTTGACGAATCCTGGGGTTTTGCCATGGCCTGGAATTATGCTATGCAATGGTTGGTGGTTTTGCCCTTGGAATTGGTTGCTGCTTCCATCACAGTCACCTTTTGGAATCAAACAATCAACCCCGCCGCCTTCGTGGTGATATTTTACTTCCTCATCATCATCATCAACTTCTTCGGTGTCAAGGGTTATGGTGAGGCTGAATTTGTTTTTTCCTCCATTAAAGTCCTTGCAATCGTCGGCTTCTGTATTGTCTCCGTCGTCATTGTCTGTGGTGGTGCTCCTTCTGGTGGCTACATCGGTGCTAAGCACTGGTACCACCCAGGTGCCTTCCACAACGGCTTCAAGGGTTTGTGCTCGGTCTTTGTCACCGCCGCATTCGCTTTCGGTGGAACCGAAATGGTGGGCTTGGCTGCGGCTGAAACTGAAAACCCAAGAAAGTCCCTTCCAAAGGCCACCAAGCAGGTCTTTTGGAGAATCACCTTGTTCTACGTCATCTCCTTGTTCCTTGTCGGACTCTTGGTTCCTTATGATGACAAGAGATTGTCTGTTGAGTCTGGTACCGCAGCATCTCCTTTCGTTATTGCCATCAAGAATGCTAACATCAAGGTTCTTCCTTCCATCATGAACGTGGTCATCTTGATCTCTGTTCTTTCCGTCGGTAACTCGTCTGTCTTTGGTTCCTCCAGAACCTTGGCCGCTTTGGCTGCATCTGGCCAGGCTCCAAAGATTTTGGGTTACATTGACAAGCAGGGTCGTCCTTTGGTTGGTATCATTGTCCAGAGTGTCTTTGGTTTGCTCTGTTTCCTCGCTGCTTCTCCAAAGCGTGGTGTTGCCTTCAACTGGATGCTTGCCATTTCCGGATTGTCCTTCATTGTCACCTGGATGTCCATCAACCTTTGTCACATTAGATTCAGAAGAGCCTTGTACGTCCAGGGCAGAGACACCGGTGAGTTGGTGTTCACCTCTCAGGTCGGTGTCTACGGTGCTTACTACGGATTCACCTTGAACGTGTTGGTGTTGGTGGCCCAGTTCTGGATTGCCGTCTGGCCAATCAAGTCGAAGTCCACTGCAGACGCCTTCTTTGAGGCATACTTGAGTTTCTTTGTCATTATGGCATTCTACTTGGGCCACAAGATCTGGACCAAGAACTGGAAGTTGTTCCACAGAGCAAAGAACATTGACATTGACACGGGTAGAAGAGAGTTGGACTTGGACTTGGTCAAGCAGGAGGTTGCTGAGGAGAAGGCTAGAATTGCGGCTTTGCCTTTCTACAAGAGGGTGTATGCTTTCTGGTGTTAATTAATAGTAGTGAGCGCAGCGAACTGCTATGACGTTAGTATGAATAAAGTGAAATGATAAGAAATGTAAAGTATAGTAGCGAGCGCAGCGAACTACTATGAATAAAGTGATAGTGAGCGCAGCGAACTACTATGAAAAAAGTGATCGCGAGCGCAGCGAACTACTATTACGTTAGTATGAAAAAGGTGAAATGATGAATAGTATAGTAGTAGCCGTGCGCTCACTACTATTACATTAGTATGAAAAAGCTGAAATGATGAAAAGTATAGTAGCAGCCTCGTATGAAATATAGTGATAAGAATAGCCGTAATAAAGTCTCGTGGCGAAAAGACCTTCAAGTGTGTTTTTCAATGATATGAGATTTAGTATGAGATTTAGTCTTTATGAAATTCAGTTTTATGAAATTCAGTTTTCATGAGATTTAATGAGATTCAAATTCTTTGAAGTTCAGCATTCATGAGACTCAAATTTTATGAAATTTCCAATTCTATCATCTCACATCATCTGATTCTATGCCCCCTGATTAAAAATGCATATACGGCTCATGGTTCAATTCTGTCAATCGCTCTATCCTGTCAACCGCACTATCCTGCCAACCGCTCTATCTTGCCAACCGCTCTATTCTTTAAACCGCTCTATCTTGCCAACCGCTCTATTCTTTAAACCGCTCTGCTTTCTATGAATTTCTGCTGACCTAATACTGCTATAGTTTAACGGTTGCAATTTTAGACCTGCTTCTATTGTCTGTGTAATCGGACTAACTAAACGTACTGCAACTTCCACGTTGGTAGAACCGCGTTAGCTTATCATCTGTAGAATTACCCACTTTTCATCTTTTCCTCTCTAAATCTTGCGCTTTCACCATTTTTCTATTCCACAAAACTCATGCCAAGCTTAATATCTCATACTAAACGAGCCGCACATATTCACTTTGTATTGTACCATTGTCTTATCATCTCTATTTCCGCGCCTTCCAGGAATCCCAACACGTAGACGCAGCGACGTCGTCTTGTAGTACATCAAATTTTCCGAATGCACTGGAAAACTTTTCATCTCGGATTCTTGTTCGAGGATCTAACGCCACATTTTCATCTATGCAAATCTCATGCCCGTGCAAATCCATGTTTGCAGCTCATGTGCAATTCCATTCATGTCTGCGGTCTCCACTTTCTACATTCTCGTCTGCTCGCTAATTCTACCTTGAGCTCATCTCGCCTGACACTTTCCCCACCTTTTGTCTGATCTATTTTTTGTCCGATCCGTCAATAATATTTCCTTCTCCGGTTTACGGCGTTCGGACTATCTTCAAGTTGGAAATTTGGAAACTCTAATGAGCTAATGATCAGTACCAGAAACAGCAATTCCCCACGATGACCTCTTGAATACACTTTCCTGCTCGCTGTCATGGCCCTTTTCCCACGCTCCGTGATCACGGGGCTAGCGATTGTCCCTCCAACAACCTCGTAATTTCCTTATCTTATCAGTTGCTGCTTTCTAATCTTATTTCGACGTCGCCATTCGTTCCTCTATTTTTCCGAATCGCTACCGTATAGTGATTTCAAGATAATTTACGCACCTGACTTAAGTGGATGTCGTGGTATCCGAGTTCTATATGCAGGAAATTAGAGAAGATGTATTCTCGGATTCGAGAATTTTTAT